>JXSR01S001755.1:10335-24544 GCA_000969725.1 Ophiothrix spiculata
GGTTCGCTGTTTGGGAATCCGCCAGGGACTGGGATGGTTTCTTTATTTTGCTGTGTATTTTATGTGTTTTCTATTGTGCTTTATGTTATCTTTGTTCACCTGGATTATTAATAAATCAAATCAAATCAAATCAAATTTATGATAGTTAATTTGTTCATTTTGACAAATCCAAGTGAAAAAGTGAGATGATGTTATTTATACTCACATTTACCATCTCACTTTTTCACTTGGATTTGTCAAAATGAACAAATTTACTATGATTGACAACAATCCAGATGAACCTATTCAAAGAGATGTTTATGATGATGAGAACCACATAGTGGTGATATAGGTGTGTGTATCTACTGAAGATAGCTTGAATCATGGAAAAAAGAGATAATCTCTTTTTTCAAGCTTGAATCATATACCCCGGGGGGGGGGGGTACTTAGTACAAAAGTGGTTATGGGGACGTGCCGCAAATTCGGGTAGCAAAATCAGGCTCTCCGGTATTTCAATCGGTCCTATTTCTTCCCAAAATGAGGTATTTTGATGGGTCACTTTTCAAATTTTGACATTTCTTCACAAAACTTTAGACATTTTGTGCCAAAATAGCGCACATTTTGGCGAAAAATATGCGATTTTTGATCAAATTTGACTCAAAATTTGGGAGATTTGGTATATGGATGGGTCCATTTTTCTTGAAAATTGGTATTTGGATGGGTGGCTTTTCAAATTTCCCAGCGGCACGTCTCTACCCAAACCAAACTTGAGTACCCCCCCCCGGGTCATATATACTTCAGCTTAATAAGAATGTTGCTGTTGTATTCTTTCAGAGTTATTTTACAATGTTTGTGGAAGTTGAAAGTGTTACTTGAAAATAACCAATAATCTAAATATTTCACTCTTTTTGGCAATAATTCATTTCAAGAGTTTTAGATAAAACTGTAATTATCTCAGAAAACTTCCTGTAAGAGGTTTGTTTCTATATTGTAGATTTCAAAAAGTTGAACTATTTTGTTATCAATACCAATTTATTTGATATAAGCTTTAAGCCATGGAAATAGTAGAATAAGACTATTTCCATGCTTAAACAAATGTTTCTAAAATATTCAAATTCTAAATGATGCCTACATCAATGTACTACATTTAATAATAATATTTATTAAAAATGTTAGTTATACCATTATGTATATGTATTTAATTAATATCTAAGTCTGAAGTTGATGGGGAGGTGGGAGGGTGTCTTGGGGTTGGGTGTGAGTTTGTTGGGTGTGAGTTTGTTGAGTGTGTATGTGGGCAGGGGTGGCTTTAATAGTTGCAGAAATATCTTGGTTATTGTGCAATTCATTCTTTTTTTGAGCACAAAGGCCCACCCAGCTAGTCGGTGTGAATTCCAAGATCTTAGATGATAATATCAGATGAGTACCTGATGAGTAAGAACATTTAAGACATAAAACAATACCTACATCAATATATCGTCTCGTATTATCAATGTTTATTGATTCCTACCTTCAACCTGGCCGCAATAATCTATCAAAATTTGTAAACTGAAAAATGGATCTATCAATATTATTGGATCATTGATATCATGTCAAGTAAACAAGATTTGATCAACATTACGAAACTCAAGGCATGACAAAAACAATTGTATTGATTGTTATTGATAAGTAATCATTATCCGCTTTGATCACAAGTGTATCAAACATGGGTGACCAATCTTCAATGATGTAAGCTTAATTGCCACAAAAGTCAATTGGTAGGTTTCCCAATATTTAAGTATAAAGGCTCTTTAAGTTTGGAGCTTTGGGTCATTTTGCCGTGTTATGATAAAGTGTGATGTTAATCTGCATTTTTATCAAGAAACATTCTCGTTTTCAAGTTGGATTTATTCTATTTATTTTGGATGTGCCACTGATGCCACTGGAATGACAAGGTAATTCATTCATTATCAGCTCTTTTCTTGAAAGGTTTGTCTCAGAAACCTGCGCGCATTGCTATGTGAAAATGAATTAAGCACGTAGAGCTATGCGCTGTTCTTTCTCTCTTTTTTTTTTATAAAGAGTAATCAGGCGATCGACCGCTGTCCGGGTTGCTGTAATTTGCTGTTTCAATTTTACCTTGAATTTTTACGTTTTATTTCAACTGTCAAGACTTCCCATAGACTTAAAACGGGTGGGATCGTACTTAGAAACTGGGCACTTCACACACATAAGTTGGGCGATCAAAATTTTAGAGCGTTAAAAAAAAGAAGAAATATCGCATACCACATAGCTAATTTCCTTTTTTTTAAAAATTAAAAATTGCATACCGCATACTGGGCGCATAGCTTTTTTGCAAACGGTTTCTGAGACGAACCTTTTTTTTTCCTTGGCCTCATTGATTTTCTACCACATTGCAATGAAATGTTGTACACTTCTTTCTCTGGTTCTGGTTCTGGTTATTTACGATTCAACACCCCAGGTGGGGAAAAACGAATCGGTGCGCGTGTGTGTGTGCGTAAAAGTTCTAATTTTGCAGATACAGTTCCTTTATTTGGGCTTTGAAGATTATGGGGTCAGATATTTGAATAATTGTCTCTGGTAGGGCGTTCCAGTCTTTGACGGCTTGTGGTAGAAAACTATATTTGAAAATGTCCTTTGATGGTTGAAGGGGGATAAACGCTTTACTGTGTGTAAACCTGGTTGAGCGCGTGACCGGGTGCAGTAGGGTTTGGACAGGGATGGCTAGGTGACCTTCGTGGGCTTTCTGGAATAAGCTGAGCCGGGATATTCTCCTTCTGGTAGCTAACTGTGGCCAATTCAGGTCTTGTAGTAAGGCTGTAACACTGCTACGTCTGTCATAGGTGTTTTTGACGAAACGGGCTGCTCTGCGCTGAACTGCTTCAAGATGGTAAATTAAGTCCACGGTGTAAGGGTCCCAAATAGCAGCGCAATATTCCAGTAAAGGTAGAACAAGTGATCTATAGGCTATGTTCTTAATTTCCTCTGTGCATCCACGAAGGTTGCGTTTAATAAAACCCAGTGATCTGTTAGCTTTTGCAGCTACTTTATTAATGTGAGTATTCCATTTTAAATTGCCACAGATTTCTACACCAAGGTATGTATGGGATTCTGTTTCTTGTAAAACAGAACCGTTAAGTAAATAATTATGAATGATGGGTTGTTGTGATGTTGTAATTCTGAGCACGTAGCACTTATCAGTGTTGAAACGCATACACCATAGTTTCTCCCAGCTACAGAGTCGGTCAAGGTCTTGTTGGAGTAAGTCGGCGTCTGCGTCTGTGCTGATGGTTCGATAAATAATACAATCATCAGCAAACAGACGCATGGAAAATATTGAAGAAAAATATGTGACACCAGCATTTATCTACAGTCATGGCAAAAAATACTTGGACAAAGATATAGTTATGAGTGCAAATGGTTTCAAAGTTTGTGAGTACTCTGTTTCTCTCCCTCCCGGACCCAGGACCTACCTCCCCCACCATCCAATAATGCGAAGAACACATGCACACCACGTTCTTAAAGATATTATTATTTTTAAAAACAATGCACAGTGGAGTGGGGAGGTTAAGTGCCCCTACTATTTTTTTTTTCAATGATTTGTATCAACAATGTTATCTTTTTAGATCAGATGCATGATGTAAAACAAAGAAAACCATTCAAGTCTTTTATAAACATTATTCGATAAAGTGATCATATTTGGTCCTGGAAATTTAAATTTCAACTACCAATAACTTATGAAAAACTTACAAAATCATGAAGTCTAATGGTTTCTGAAGAAGAAACAGTGCATGGGAGATTTCAAATAACACTTGATTTTTGTTAACCATTGTTTTTTTGCCTTTTTATGGTAACGCTTATCTGTCATAAGGTATCTGTTTGACTCTAATCGTAAGTTAATGTCCAAAACTGAATGCTTTAAACCAACTTACACTCGATGAGTAAGCACTTACTATAATTAAATATGGTATAGCATTCCTCTTTATGATACATTGCATTTTTACGTGGGTAATGAAATGTACATTATGTATCTGTTGCAGTACAATCTTTCTTTCCTTCTTTTGCATTTCACCAACTTTCACGAACAACCATACAAACTAGACCTGAATTTAACTTTGACCGAAACGGAGTTGGGAACAATCAGGGGTAGAATACCCTACTCTGATCTTCGCAATACTGACTGTGATGAGAAACATAACTAGTTTTTTTACTTCGGCTAATTGAATAATTTTATTGTAAGTTGTACAGTATTTTGGAGAATTAAGTTTTTCCATTCACAGGGTTTTAGAGAACGACACTGGTTGCTACCCTGTTTGCGTGAAAGTCAACACGTTTACGCATGTGTTTACTGTGCGTGATTAGTCTAATTCCAGTGCAAGTGAAACGCCGTCGGTCGCATGCGTTATGCTTGAGTTAAACGATGCAGTACGCAGGCAAACTTAATAAATAAAAATACTTTAGTTCTCCTGGTTTCATCTTATTTGAGAGTTTTGCAAATCTCGTCCTGGTATTTATTTGTCCCAGATTTTGACAAACTGAATATCAGGTTGTTCACCTGAAACTAAAATTGTTTTTCTTTTAATAGGTTTATAATTATTGATCATTAGTAGAAATCCAATTGCGGTCATATCTTATCAATTGGCGGTGCAAATTACAAAGAGAATAATTGTCTTTGGTCACTGACTATAATTATTGATTACCTAATTGCGATTGGCTCATTACACACGTGGAAAAAACTTTTTTGGACACTGATGACGACAATGGCCAATGGTCAAAACTTGGGTGATAACCAGTGACAACAATCAACAGAGTTTGGCCGAGGCATAGGTTGTTGACCAACAGTATTTTGGACAACGTGATTATGGCCAATGATGACCAAAGTGAGGGTTGTTGACCATTAAGTCAGCTTATTTATCTCTTTATTTCAAAGTAGTACAACTATTGCACTAAAACAAAAGACAGTTAAGGTACTAAGAATGTTGATAATAGGTCATTTGTTTTCAAAAGGGTCTTTGTTTCTAGATTCTCATTAGAGTGGTAGATTTCTTTGAAGATCAGATTATCAAATGACAATAAAAAGTAAGGTCATTGAAAAGTTAAAATAAATCCCTCCGAGGTACAAATTTAGAGTTTAAAAAACAATGGACATATAGTCACTCCAACATCACAGATACTACAAATTAATTCTCTCTCAATTTGACACATTTCTGTGTAGTTATTTTTTGCTATTTTGGATTTCATTTTAAAGCTTTTTATTCACACTGTTGAATTAGAGATTTTGTAAAAACACCTTTATCTTTAGTGTTTGAAATAAGACGGGGGGGGGGGGGGCACCCAACTTTGGTTTTGGTAGGGGTGTGCGGCCCCGATATCTGAAACCCTAGTCTGGGGGACGGAAGATTGACTCTGAAAAGGTTTCGAAATTTTGCTTAAAATGGGGGTCTTGGGAACTAAATTTCAAAAAATGAGGCTAGGAAACTGAAATTTTTTGAAAATAAAGCTTGCGAACTAAAGGTAGTGCTTGAAATGGGGGTATAGGGAGCGGCAGACAACGTGTGAAAAGGGCCGCACATACCTGCATCACCTTTCTAGGTCAGTGCCCCCCCGGGAAGACAGGTATCTCAAACTTCGCAAACCATTGAATTGGAGATATGTAAAAAGACCTAAAGATATCTTTAGTATTTAAAATCAGATAGGTATCTCGAACTTTGCAAGAGAGGTATCTCAAACTTTGCAAACTGTTGGAGACAATGGTAGCCTCATTGGAAGGATTTTTGATTACAATGCATATACCATTGAATCTCGTACATTTTTCCAGTTTACGTTTTGCTTCATCATAACCATGATAATTATATGGCTAAAACTGTGACCAATTTAATATCATTACTGATTCATGATGAATGCAACATTTTATCATCTATTCAGTGATCAGATCTTTTGGTTTTTATATGAGCTAATACATGGCACTAAAGATGTGAGATAATTTTAACCCAGATACAAAACATTAATGTGCTAAAAATCAATGAAACCTTGATCAAAACAGATAAATATAGATTCAGTCTATTTTTCATGTTGTCATAATCGTAATATATCTTTGATGAAAAAGAGTCGGAATGTTAGGAATTAATTCTGGGTCTAAAACAAATAAATAATGTGTTGACACATTGATAGAATTGTAGCAATATAATGAATGCTGTGAAAACAGATCAATAATTGATACTTGATCAATATTCAAGGCGCTTGAAGTGTTATAGAAAACTTATTTTGATTAATTTATAATTGATTTGTTATTTAGATATCCTTGAGTGTAGTATCTACAGGTGTATTTGTGTTGAGACGATGATAATCGCCTCAGTATTTGTGCGATACAAATTGAGAGAAATAAACAAAATAAATAACAGTTGCAAAACACACCAAGCAAGGGGAGGGGAAAAGGTGGGTTCAGAGTAGCTGTTGGGTTGTAGATTGTAGCTGCGACAGATGACCACAAATTACAATTGTGACCCGTCATATCGAAGGTACCTTAAGGTCAGCATAGGAAATTACGAGATATGGACCATTGAAGCCGAGTATAGTCAAAAATCACGTCCAAGTTAGAATTTATAATTTCATCAGAAACATTACTTTTGAAGTGTATTCTATCATATCAATCAGGTTCTAACATCCAAAACATACGAAAAATGTGTTAAAAACCAAGATAAAAATTTCTTTCTCCATTAAAGCTTACTTAGTACAAAAACTTTAACTCGATTTTCTCAGAACTATATTTTTCTGAATCAGCCCGATGCCTTTTGCCAATTTGGATGTAACTTTGCAAGTGAACATCCAATAATCAAAAGCATACAGGGTGTCATTTTAAAGCTTAAGATGTCAGCTTGTAGATGAAATTTTACCAAAAAAATCAATGTTGATTTTGGGACTCTTAAGGTACCTTTCGATATGACGGGTCACAATGTTTAACCTGTCTTGATCTAGGACGACACATATGCATATTGCCGTGATGTTCGGTTGTGAAAAAGTTAATTTATTCCAACTCAAAATGATGTGTCATTGGGACGATCACAATATCGTACTTGCCGCACAATTTTCCAGGTGTGACAAGGCTGAGTGGGAAATTTGTACTTAACGCAAGTCATGTGACCACCACGACGCGACTGACACTCTGAAACCGGTTAGTTCAATTTTCTAGTGAATCATTGCAGGTTTTAGGATGCAAAATCTGACTGACTGACAGAACATGGTCTATGTGTATATTTGGTATCAAAATTATTAACTGTAAAATCAATTGTAATTTCAAATTCCAATTTCAAATGGTGAAAAAGAATTTATGCTGGTAAAATTCTGAGAGTGGTTCAACAGGAATAATCAAGTGTGAGCAACACGTTGACTTGAATTGGTTTATTTTGGTCAAATTAATTTTTTTTTAAATGGTGTATTTTAGAGCACTTTTCAGAGACAGTTGGGTGACAGGAAACACAACTTTATTTTACATTGATGTGATCACTTTAATGTTTACAATTCTTTAGTTTTGGGGTGAAGGCTTAAATCATATTAATGTATCAATTTCATGATTTTGAAATGTCCTCACAAAAAGAGCATAATATATGTTTACCCACTCAAAATATGAAGTGATGCTTATCATTGTCGTCACATATTTTACAAAAGCAGATTAAAACTTATCAAAAATGTTGATCTCCTTAATAATAGGCTAATTTCTATCAATCACATTAATCTTAATAAGTTTAATCACAGTTTAATCATGGAAAAAAGAGATTTTTTCCATGGTTTAATTAAACAAAATTGACATACATCATATGATCTGACCTTCAGGGATAATAATATAGTCGGCTTATCGATGAAATTTGGATTGATTCACAAAATCAAAATGTCAAAATATTGATAGTACAATGTATGTTATTGTTTGAAGGTGACTGTATAAAAGAGCACATTTTTGATTTTCTGTCATGTGCAACATGGATTTTCTTTTGTGATGAAGGTGTAGGTGTAACTAGGACCTTGAAGTTCATCGGCTTTATATATATCATAATTGATTTTTGACATGGATCACTGTGGAGAAATTGTAAATGAATTCTTATGAGGAAGGCTATTTCTTAAGTATATAGCCAGATTAAATTGGCGTTGAATATATATATGGTGTTTCATGATGTGTCGCATCAGTTAGCAGTAGTATGTTCCCAATGACATTCGTGATTTTGATCAATATTATTGTGTGATTTGGGCTCTCTTGACGGATGACTTGATGTATGGTCACTCCATTACCTGTTGTAACTGGAATTTATCTTATATTCTGGAGATCTCAATATTTAACAGGTATTTTTACCAGTTTAAACTCAGTTGACAAAGCATCTTGGGAATCAATAAAACTTCAAGTGCTATCTACTATAATAGACAACATATTTATATTTGATGACGTTTTGGTACTTGATTCTATGTAGAGAATAGTACTTTTACGTAATTCTCTAGAATGTACTGAGGAAAAATATTTATGTATCTGCTAACGGTGACCATCATATAAATACTATCTTCTTGAGACATCATAGTTAGGGAAATATCTGTCCGACATCTGAAATTTGTATTGGAACTGCTACAGTAAGTGATATTGATGTTTGAAAAAATAGATCAAATACATTCGAGTCTGATGGATGAGACCAGATCATGGACCCGGGGGGGGGGGTACTTAGTACAAAAGTGACTACGGGGATGTGCCGCAAACTTGGGTAGTAAAATCAGGCCGTCTGGTATGCCAATGGGTCCTTTTTCTTTGCAAAATGTGGTATTTTGATGGGTCTTTTTTCCAAAATTTTCTAAAATTTGCGCCAAAATGGCGCAAATTTTTGATTTTTTCTAAATTTCTAACAAAAATCCGGAAATTTGCGCCAAATTAGTGTAAATTTTCGGAGAAAATTTCAATTTTTGTATAAATTTGACTCAAAATTTGGGAAATTTGGTATATGAATGGGTCCCTTTTTCTTGAAAATTGGTATATCCATGGGTGGTACTTAAAATTTCCCAGCGGCACACCCCTACCAAAACCAAACTTGAGTACCCCCCCGGGATCATGGACCAGGTGCACACTAAGTTTGGCAACTTTATAGCTTAAGGTCATAACAGATCTTTGAAAGTTCCATTCGAAAGCCATTCAAAAAGGGATACGGTACTTTGATAGTCAGGATTTGTTTAGTTCATTTTTATTAAAAGTCCCAAGACTTAAGGACCCATAACCCTTTGAAAATCTGAACATACAAGTAAATTTTCCTCAAGTATCATTCCAATCTATCTGGTTTTTTTCAGATTGAAACATTCCCAGAGAAGGATGGAAGACTCCTCAACATCCTCTGCCCCTTCCTCTTCCTCCTGTCCCCCATCCCCGGATGACGATGCGGAGGATGACAGCATCATCACCCTGGTGCACAATTCAACACAGACGCTTGGTGTCTTGAAGAAAGCTATGGCAGATATATCGTGGATGGATATGATGGATAAAGAAGATATGGAGGAGAGGCGGAAACGGTTGAATGTGTTCAAAACAGTGCTGAGAGAGCTGAGCAAGTGTTGTACGGATGTCCAGATGGGGTTGAAGAGTGCGCATGATGGCGCTGTAGGTAAGTGCTTTATTTGTAACAATTCTCAGCTTGACTTGGAGCAAAATTGCCAAACATTATGGCTGTGACCATTTACTTACTTTTATTCAACCTTGACTGCATGATATTTAAGAAATTAATGAAAATGTTGGCTCAGTTCCCTTGCTGAGTCACTAAGAAATACTGTGTATACGTCTCTCTTAGCTACCATAGCAGGAAGAACGTTCAAGGAGACCTCCAGGAAGTCTCCTTGATACCCAATTTGCATGTGAAAAATCCAGGAGACTTGGAGACCTCCTGGAGGTCTCATGGACACTTTTAAAGCAACTCTTAAGTAGTCTCCAAGAGTACCAAGCAAATTCTGGATCAGTCATGTTCATGATAAGCAGTATGCCAAAATCCAAAGCTTACTTCTGAAAAGTGGATGTTTTTCTTGTCTGAAGCATCTTAGACAACCTTAGCCTACCACTGTAAGCGGATGTTTTTCTTATCCGAAACAACTAAGACAAACTCAGCAGTATTTGCTTAAGTCTTCAACAATTATATGTTTCCTTCTGCAAGAGCACTGGCATTATTGCTCATGTAAATATTGATGTTACCATTTACCGGGTCTTTATTGTCAAATTAACAAATGCTTGCTTCTTTTGTTTGAGCCGCTATTCTAACCAAGTAGGCGACCACCAAAAGTCTGGCCCCAGTCTTGGTTAAATAGCGGCATGTTTGAGGAAATTTCAGCAAAATGTTGACCGACTTGATCTCAATATTCATGGTGGGGGTAAGCAATTACTGGAATCCCAATGTTGTCATTATACTATTGTTGTGAAAGTGATTTGTTGATTTAACCAAGGTCTAAGTAGATAGGGGTGTTTACCCGGGGGGCGCTAGAAGAAAAAAGTGGTACGCATGCTCATCAGAAAAAACATCGAAAAAGGGTCTGATTTTGGCCCTTTGGCGTCGTCGGGTGCCTTTTCAGGGTAACTTTCGACAATAAGGGTCATCTTTTTACGATATCTTCTACTTTAGAGTCACTTTTTCGCCAAATATTCTAAAATTCTCAAATTTCCATTACAACACTTAGGGGTGAATTTTAGTGTATTACGACATTGCGACATTTAGGGGTATGATTTTGAACATTTTACGACATTAATGGTTGAAATTTGCTGTACATGATTTTGACATTTAGGGTCCGATTTTGAGGTGCTCTGACAAGCATGCGTACCACTTTTTTCTTCGAGCGGCCCTCGGGTGTTTACCATAATTAAGAGCAAATTAGGGTAGTCTACACCCGGGGGCACTCACATTTGTGAACAGGATACCTATGTCCGGCGGTCAAGACCCCCTTTTTCAGGCTGCTTACTAGATCCCGACTAGATCCCCATTATCAGCATGATTCAGTTCTTTAGACCCCTTTTTTGAGGAAAAATTTACAAAATTTTAGCTCAGACTGCAAATATTGATCAGAAAATTTTCAGCCCAGAAGGCTATTTTGGGACAAAATATCAGTTCACTACACACCCCAATCGGTTTCAAAGGTCCATTTTTGACAGAAAATCAGTTCACCTGACCCCAATTTTGGCACTTTGCATGCACCTGACATACTTACTTTCAAAGTTGTGTGCCCCCCCCCCCCACACACAACAGAAATAAGATTGCTGAACTTCTGTCTATACTAAACTGAAAGTCAGGTCAGCAACTCTTGACACTGCTTTCAACTGAAGTGAGCCCTCACTTGATCTGACGGCAAAGCCAACTTGGTTTGTTGTGAGATGAGTATCATTTAAACAAATTCAAATTGCTAAATTACAAAATTAAGTTGGAAGGCACCTGAAATCTGCTAAAATTGGCCTGCTTTGTTTACAAATTATGTGATTTTTTTGATAAAGTGTAATGGCATCATTATTCCAGTAGGAAATCTTGATGTTATTGTATGATTTATCAGGTTCATTTATGTAATTTTGCAAAATGCTGCAGGTGATATAAAGTTTTATATAATAGCAAAATGTCACCTTTTTTCTGCAGTTCATCACTATTAGTCCAAAGCGCTCAAGTCAAAGATGTAAATATCGGCCGTGTGTTTGGGGTAAAGGTGATGGGTAGAGTGTTCCATAGCCTAGAGGTAGTAAAATATATTTGTTTTGTTTGAGGATAAGCATTGTATCTGTTGATCATTGGATGTAAATATGCAATATTATTTTACTTGGGGGCTATATGATGAGATCGCCAAGTCGAATAATGGACCCAGAGTTGTGAAGGAATAGGACTCTGTGATACAGAGTTTGACATCTGACTGCATGTTGCCCATCTGCTTAGGGGTAGGATGATGCTGTGAACCTGGTTGCGAAGAGTTCACGTTCATCGAGCCTGCAGGTGTAAGTGTAGACTATTTATGAATATGCATCAAATTAATTAAAACAAGACTATTGGCCTACCTGGGTGGGGTGGATTATGCTTCGGAGATCTGGAGGGGTGGACCTATTCTATAAATTAGACTCTGATATTAAAAATTCTATATGCCAGATATTTTTTCCCAAATTAAAAAAAAAAGAAGAAAGATGACAGGTAAAATTTCAGATTTAAAAGCTAAATTTGTAGAATATGATCAACTCAACATTAAAATTAATAAAAAATGTTCTCCTATATTCATTGATTGCTAATGAAATTGAATTTAAATCTTTCGATCCTGAATTGCAATATACGTGTATACAGCCAATACTGAATTTATTTACACTCAATGGCCCGTATTCACAAAAGCGGAATAACTTTATTCAAGGAATAACTTTTTATTTCTATATTACACTATAAATAATACATTTAAAAAGGTTAACCTGAGCCTCTCTCTCCTCCCTCTTTGGGATGGAGATCTACAGGTCTTTGCCTAGAGAAAGTCATAAGAAATATTTGTTAGGAATTTAGATTAAACAGCTTTTGGCGGTACTTAAGGTTGGGGGTAGGCATATAGTAGGGGTGATACCCAGCTAGTACTGTGGTGAGTTCCTTTGCCTTAAGCCCTAGTAAGTGTGAACAATTTGATCTGAATTTGTCTCCATCCAAGTGGTCCTCTAATGGGATTCCAAGATGGCTGCTGGCTATTTCCCATGCATTTAAAAATTGAAATGAATTCATAATTGGTGTTATTTTTATGGATTATGTTACAATTGGCTTTGTTGTGTGAAAATTAGTTCCATGTGTGACAGGTTGCTTGAATGTATTGGAAGACCAAATTTTAAAGCAATATGCTTAGATTTTGATCTGAAATGGTTTTAAGTAAAAACAGCCTAAAATGAAGGAATGTGACTATCTAATGCTTTTTTAAGTGTATTTTGTCAAAAACTTGTTTTGCCACAGAAAATGGATGAACAGCACATGTGTGCCTTCCTATACTAATACATGAGGAATTAAATTCAGGTTCCCAAATTTAATTCAACAAATGGCCATAACAGAAAATGTAAGCTTATTCAAACCAAAGAGTTAAAAAATCAAAAGTTATTGGTCACAGGGGCACTCATTTTAACACTTTATAGTATTGCTTTATAGTAAGAAACTTTGAGTGGTAATTGTGTTTCTTCACAAAATATATTTTGCTGATACTCGTTCTCAAATACAAACATTATATACCATAAAAGTATGAGGTTTACTGCCGGGGTTTGCTGTGGTACAAAACCTCACCGTTAACCAGATCTAACTCCAGTTAAACCAGTGTAACTCTGAAACCTCTTTTATGCATCATAAATTTAGTTACCATATATTCAAATAGAGTTATAAGTTGGATCAACAAACTTTGCCCTTGTCTTTTCTACAAACAACCAAATTGCAAAAATAATTATAGAAACTGTTAAGTTTCGATACCTTACACAATACGTGCTAAATTGTATCTCGATTAATTCTTTTATTTTGATTTATCCTTCACCCAGCTAAATAATCCAAGAAAGTTTACCAACCCTGTGATTTAATGATTGGACAATTTTAAATAAATACCATTTAGGGTGTTTTAATTACAATCATCATCGGTAGTCAATTTGTTCTTTGTTTATACAATTTTTTCAAATTTTGTGTAATTGCATGTGTGAAGTACAAGGTTGAAAGCAGCACTTCTGCTGTGATTGTCCCAACATTGCATTGGCTTTAAAGGAGTTCAGTCTAATTTTTCAAACTTTAGTTATCAATGTCATATGAAAGATAACCATTTAAGAGGTTCAAGTTTCAAATTTCAGCTGTTATGGGCAATTTTGTATTTCAAAGCCTTCTTATTGTGAGAGAAATATGAGCAACTTTTTGGTACCAAACTCTCAAAAAATTTGAAAAAGTTGAAGCAATCGGATTATGTACATATCCTTTATTAAGGCAAAAAATTCTCATCTGGATTTTTAAAAAAAGAAAAGAAAGAGGGATGCTCTATTTTTTTTAAAAAAAAAAAACATCTAAGGAAAAGAGGTATTTTTTCTCTTTATGAGTCAGGCTACTCCAGTGTTCCCAAACCTCTCCTAAAATGCTTTATTATGTATGCCATAAGGCTGTTGAATAAGTTTTGCCTCTAATAAAAATTGTAATTTTTAGTTTACAAAATAAAAAGAAATTCCCAGAATCTTCAAAGAACCAAGCATATTTTTTTCTTGACACAATAGTTTTTA
>JXSR01S001755.1:51422-71976 GCA_000969725.1 Ophiothrix spiculata
TGAGCTGAACACCATATTAACCAAACTCATTCAAACCTTTATTTTAGGAATTAGCTGGTAAAGACGGCCTCGATTTTGGAAATAAACACTGAATCTAGTCATGGGCGATATATAATTGGTGGCGTAAAACCTATAGGCACATTATTTGCCGGGGCATATTGTTTACAAATTAATTATTGTCTTTCTGTTGACTCTGACAGCTGTAACATCAAAAAACAAAAGCACATTGACTATTTCATGATTTATAGACCCTTTGTTTCTTTATTTGTTCCTTTTTGTATATCAATGTGATTGTTATGATTGAATTCATTAACTTGTGTCCCGCTTTTATTAAATGCTAGGTCATATACCCATGATGACAAAATGTATAGTAGGGCTATCTTTGGTAGATAGCAAAAAATGAGAATATTGCTTGCAGAAAAATCCATGGTCTTTTGAGGTCTTTAGTGTATGGTGAGGCATTGTAAGTTCAAGGATTTACTATTATTGCTTGTCCATGAAAACATAATTATATGTCCAGCTTCAACCTGTTACAAATTGTATCGGTGTGATTTTCAAGTTCATAGAAATTATTTTGCTTAGTCCTTACAGGACTTGGGTTAAAGAAGCAATTTTCCGGAATCAAAAAGTTTGAAATTAATTGACAACAAATGTGTAATTTTGATTCAACAAAATATTTATGGAGCAAAGGCTAGGTATCAAATATGACTTGGCCTAAATGCAGTTTTCAAAATATTTGTTCACATAAAAGTTGACGCAAAGAATTATCTGTCATCTATGATCCTATATCACAGATTGTATTAATATCACCTTCTTTTCAATTATTTTAGTCTCTTTGAGCTGAACACCATATTAACCAAACTCATTCAAACGAATTACTGCAATTTAAGTGTTTATTTAGCGGCATTTTGTAACCAATAAAGTCAATAATTTCAGGGTCTTTGCACCTTCATTAACTGTCATAATAAAAATGTTACAGTACTAACAATTAAATGTACTTAAATATTACATATTCTGCCCTATAATGAATATACCATTAAAAGATTGTACCGCCTTTTGGTTATTAAATTTCATTGTTGAGTGTTGTTTCATTTAAGCTTAATCAATGACCCCCTAGCTTAAGGCGAATTAGGTGATTACCTATTCAGGTATTGTGTTTCTGACATGTTATTTTGCAATACATTGTCACCTTAACAATCAACTTCCTGTTTAGGCAGCTTCAAATGCAAGGTTCAAAAACATCCAAAGCCAAGTCCAAAACCTGATCGGTGAAAGTCGTTTTTCGAGATAAGTAATCTCTTCAAAACATCGAAAGTCACATTTAGTTATTCAAATTAAACTTGTGGGATTTTTTTAAGTGATTGTGGGTTAGCTTATTGAGATTTAGATGGAAAAGATTTTGTAGTTATGTGGTGTTGAAGTGATGTTTTTGTGCATAATTTTTAAGCATAAAACTTTTGGTTTCGCTCCTGTTAATCAAGCCTTGGAGCCTAATTCTGGCCAAGTAATTAGCTTGATATTTAGGATTTAAGCTTTATAAGAGTGACCCAATTGCATCAGGAGTGTACATGTAGCGTGAACTTTGGTTATCATGAATGAAATCAGCTGTTTATCAAAGTTATGAAACTTATTAAACTCAACAAAGCTTTTTGTGTCCAAAGCAACTGAAAGCATAGAAATATGCCCATAAATATCCTAATTGATTTTATTTACTACAGAAACTAAATATTTTAAGATAATTTCTGATAAACAAAAACACAATTACTGTTTATTTTAGTAAGTCTATAACATATTGAAAATAACTTTCAGTGTTGATTGTAAACATGCTATATCAGGAAGAAATTGAAAGTTTCAAAAATGTCTGTATTGCACATGTTTGGTAAAATAATTAGAGAAAATGTTTGGAAGTTGGTCCATTTGATGCTTGTACATGAAACTTCCAAGGTTTATTTTGAATGTGTCATGTATGTTTCATATGTGTTTCCCCTGATAAGAACTCCGTAGTTTATGTATGGCAAAATTAATGTACAATACATGTATAAAGAGTACAATATGTTTTTCGGGTTAGTAAAACAAACAAGTATTTCTTGAAATAGTTTTTGATATTGCAATGACAATTGAATAAAATTTGATATTGAATATCTAAGTGACAGTGACTGTTCTGACCATTGTTGCTGGAGAACTATTCCATGAGATTTCTGTTAATCAGAGTATTGGTAAAAACTTAATCAAATTTCAAAAAGTATGCTGGCGGACACTCCATTGCCAATGACCATAACAAACTAGTTGTATCGGTATATTCTAACAAAATGCTTTAACTAATTGGCTACATATAGAATTGACCTCATACAATTTGTCAGTCCTCACCAATAACTGTCTCAAAGAATTCGGGAAAGCTCAAAGAAATACTGTCCAGCCCTAACAGCCAAATATCAGTGTGAAATCAAAGCCTCATGATTAGATTTTGATTTGGGTTCCAAATTGGGAATTATACACTGTCTGTTTGCATATATTCACAAATTTGTAGATTTTTATCTCAAAAACACTTTTGATGTGAAATCAGTTGTGAACAAAATGATTGAATATCGGAGAATGGTATCAAAAGTTTCTCACACTGCGAGCTGGTCATGTGACTTGTGCCATGGCTCAGCTGTCAAATTGTGTCGGTAGGGATACACTGATGAATCTGAAATTGAATTCAAATTGATATGCTTCTTTATAAATTATAATATAGTAATTGTAGTATACTTAACCAAATGGTAATATTTTTGATGTAATTTTGAATCAAATAGTCATTTCATAATATTTTGAAATGATTCTATTCTTTCAAGTGATCGGCAGATACTATTTGTTGGGTCTATGACCGAATTCTATGTGAACCATTTGATTTCTTTTTTTTTAGGATAAAAATTGCTTCCACTTAAGTTTTTATACTTTCTCTAAAAACTGAGCAATTTTGAAATTGTCTCTATTGGTTAAATTGATTTAAAATTTACCATCTCTCATAAAGTTAAAAAAGTGAAAAGGGCATCATGCATTCCCATTAAATTTCATTTTAAAATCAATGCCTACTGGCTGCTGAGAATAAGTATTTTAAAACTGGACTAATCAAGTCTTTGTCAGCTGAAATGAAACCTGAAACAAAAAGAACAAATTATTGAACACTTTGAAATTCAACTTGTTATCATGCGCATACAATAGCTTTCTTTGATCTGTTTTGCTACTAAAAGTTGTAAGGTTTCTTATCTCAATAGTATACTTAAAAATGAGTGATATCTCGCTCTGCTGGCAGCATGCTAGCTGCTAATTATTTAACTTTGAGAGATAAAGACCAGTAATTATGACATCTGTATGGATACAGGTGGCTGTGAGGTTGCTAGTTACCAACCTGCGTAGTAAGATAAGTAAGTAAGATAAGTGTTTGGATGGGAGATATTTTGAGATGATGATTCAACTTGATATCAAACTTTTAAAGATAAAGTGCAAGCAAAATTTTTACTTTTAATCCACAGGATTTTTCATTTTGGAAATGCTTTTCATTGTTTTGAACAGGTATGTTATGAGTCTTTGGAATCTATAAATTCAAAAGTGTGATATTTTTAAACTGATGCAAAATTATATTTATATAATATTGTGCTGAAGTGCACTTTAATAGGTACATGTTATGATAAGCTGGGGTGTTGATGAGTGTACTATCTTCTGTAGATAAATACTGGTACTTTGTGTTGATAATGAGGGAATTTGTATTTAGATAAGCACCTCTGTCCTGGCACTAGCTAAAACAAATTTTGTCCTTTACTGGTTTATAAATTCTTTGACAATGTGAATACAGTGGTTTTCCCTTGTCATTAACCCTTTAGATCCGATAGAACGCCTGAGCGTTTCAAAAGGAGTTTACGAGAGAACGCTCAGGCATTCTAATTTGTATTGAGTGTATATTTTTTCAGTATGGACGATAAACACCTTTATGGCAATTCAGGATTGAAAGGGTTAAAGAGTTCTATACTTAGATTCAAGATTGATTTTTTACTCCTAAAGGTTTTCATTTTAATTCCAATGTTGAAAGTGTGACTTTTCAGAGAAGTCAAGTTGTTAAGTTTTTTCTGCTTTTTCTAGTCAAAGGTCATCTGGTTAGCCAATATGGAATGTTGAACCAAATGTTGAACCAACATATCTAGCCGTCGGAGTACATAGCGAGTCATGTGTCTAAGCCCCCGAGCAAATATTAGCAAAAAAGCTTTGCCGCTTCCGAAACTATTCATACCAAAAGGAATTCAAAATGCTTCGTAAATGTTCAAACAATAGCCGATAAGTTTTTGAGATAACTTTATGATACAGTTTTGTAGTATTTGTTTGTATATTTAGGCACTTGATTAAATTTGAATCATTTATTTGTAGATAGATTTGATAGATTAAAACTCAATTTTTTGAAAGAGAAAAAGAACATTTTGAAAAAAGTTATATATTTTACCAATATTGTAAAATCATTATTGTTTAAAGTTTGGAAGTTTGGCCTAAATAGATATGTAGAAAAATCCACTGTATACATCCATTGATTCGGTAAGTCCTTAACATTCTCTCAATATAAAGTTATGGCATATTATTATTCATTGAATATGCTTTGTATTTGATATTCAATCTATACTTTATAAAATTTATCTAATACTTAAATAACTTTTAATTTAATAATCTGAAATTTACTTTTTTTATAGCTGAAAAAATATAGGGGCCTATTTTATTGACATTGATTTTGTATTAATGTTGAATATTTGATAAACCTTTGATTGTGAAATCTATAGGACCTATATGCAGTAAATCAGTTTTCTTTCATAGAACTCGCTGAAAGATATTTTATAAATAACTTATTATAAATCAACATATCTAGTTTTTAATCTAAAGACATTAAAAAATAACTGTAAGCTTTTAGCTTATACTTATAGTGCATTTAAAAATTATGTTTTTAGTTTTAAAAAGCCCTGAATTTGATGTAAGACAACTTTTTGAAAGACAACTTAAGTCAGCTCGAACTGTTCACACACAAGCTAATTTTGAACTCGATATAACTCGAATACGACTAAAGACTTTTTGGCTCTGTCTGAATGGGGTATTGGTCGTATTATAGATGAACACAATTTACGACAGGTTGTTTGACAGGATGTAATTTTCTTCCTCATATCAAGCAGTTCTGGTCTGGCATCATATTATAAAGGTGTTAACAGGTAAACTCTATGATGTCTTTATAAGCTTAATCACACTCACGCCAATAACATAATATTAACTTAACCTCCTACCTAGATTTAGTCACAGGCATCCCCAAGCAGCGAAGACTGATAGCTTGCACTCAGAGCTATTGCTTGCAGGAAAAATGTGCAAAGCTAGTTATAGGACCATTGTGTTGGTTTTGTTGATTAGGTCAGGGCTTGGTTCTAATTAATTTAATTATGAGGAGAGAGAAGAACAATGGACTTGCAAGATGTAGGGATGTAACTTTAGGCTTCAGTAGAAGTTTCTCCTGTTAACATCATCAGAATATAGTGTCACAAGTTCATATGTACCCTATGTCTATGATTTAATTGGTGTGTTAATAAGTTACATGATGAGAACTTGGTTTATTTAGAGGCAAAAAGTTCAAATTAAACTAAGAGCTACAGGAATAAGCTAGAGTATTGATGAGAGATCGATTTGTCTCTTTGGATATCATTATTTGTATTTACAACATTGCTTATCTCAAACAGAAAGACCTTAAAGATAAATTGGGTTAATAAAAATACTAAAATATGCAAATTGACAAATTAGCCGCTTTGTTTTTGTGGAAAAACATAATGATTGTTTGTATATAGAACCAAAAATTATTTTAGTAACTGCATATGTTACTGGATACAAAAGCTGACTGATTTTCAGGTGTTTTTCCCTAGGTTTTAAAAGCCAAGGTTATTACATGACCACCAGTCTCTAAGGAAAATGCTTCAAGTTCAAGACTCTATTGTGTTATTAATTGATGCAAAATGTATGTGGTTTATAATGCTTTGTAAAAACAATTACTTGAAAAATATGAAAATAGGCTCATTGCCTTTGGACAATAACTAGAATTTAGATGAAAATACGAAAACAACAGGTCCCCTGAGAATTCACCGACTCTTATCATATGTGTCTTACTTGTAAGCAAGGTTAGCAAAACTCATTTATCCTGATATTAGCACATTCTTTGTTTCATATTTCTGAAGACAAGGCATTTTCAGGTATCAATAACACCAGAACGAACTGTTAAAATTGTTCAGAATGATATCAGAACTAGTTTTTATGTTGTTTTACATAATGTATCATGATATCTTATAACAAATGCGGGAGATAAACTAACAATTTTTGAAATAACTTGCATCTTTTCCAGAATTTGATAAAGAAGTTAGCCAAAATCCACAGAGTTTTGAATCTAGGATTTTAGCGCTTTGTTTGAATGCCTTAGTGGCATTTATCAGAAAACTTGCAAACCTTGAATCTTTCCAGAAAAGATGACAAAGTGGCCAAGACCTATATAGTCCTTAAGCTAGGATTTAGCACAGTGTTTGAACACAGATTTTGTTTGAATGCCTTAACGGTATTTTAAGGGATGTTTATTATGTTCATTTTCATGATAATGTTTTGTATAATATAAATCTATAATATTGGACAGATATAAAGTTAAAAGTTATTTGTAAAAAATATTTAGTACAATGCAAATCAAGTACTAAGACTAGAGAATCATTGTGTACCATTTTAAATGCAATGCAACGTCCACCTGTTGTTTACCCGACAAAGTGTAAGCTTATGTCTCAATCAAGAGCAGCAAAATGGCTCACATGACACGCTTACAAGACGCCCAAAAGATTACCACAGACACCAACGAAAACTATGGGCAAATTCCTTTTAAGTAACAACAGAAGAAGACGGGCTGTAATTTTGTGCCATCTTATACTAAGTAAAGATGCAAATTTGGGTGAATGACCCCATAAAATGGTCAAAGTAGCAATAAAGGATATCATTAGTAAGCAATAATTCCTTTTTAATTAATATCCTGAATATTGTTATCTAGAATTCATTTGGTCTGGATACAAGGCCATCTTTTTTGTCTCAGCGCATTCAAGATATTGAAGTTGTCATTAGGAGTGAGATTATTGGCGGTGCTTGTTCTTCCAGAACAAATTATGTTGATGTCAAAGATGCACATTTTTTGCTTTGTATTCAAAGATGAATCAGAACAATATTGGACTCATGAGTTGACAAACGGATGAATTTCAGGAGGTAAAAATAATGTAGCTTTGCAGCAAAGACAAAAATACCTAAAAAATTATATCTGTGGCTTGAAACACAAACTATCTGAATGTGGTTTGTGACCAATACCTGTAATTCTACATTGCCAATTTATATCAAGTATTTGCAATTTTGCCTGTTGAAATGAAGGAAAACAAAAAACTGAGTTTCCAAATTATGGCATGCTGTATTGTAATTTATAGAACAAACCCTGGCATTTTGAATAAATACCAGTAATCAAATATTGTTTCAAATTACAAATTTAAAAAATATTATATACATCATATTATTCATCAGTCCATAACTATCTTGACTGAAAGACAAATCATTGTATTATTTGCTGTGAAGGTCATTAACATTGCATAAAAATAATGAGTTTTCTGATTAATTGAAAAATGCCATTAGGACCACGAATATGGCAGTGATAAATGTATATATGTGAGAAATGGATTTCTATATAGTCATCAGTCACATCGCTTGACTATGGCATCTATCAAGTGTATGGCAGATACGCCAGAAATAAGTTGATTTATCCAAAATATGGTTATGTTATTAGAATAAAATATACCTTAACCCTTAAAGAACAAAATGAATTTGAATTTAAATCTCAATATATCTCACTTAAGAAAATGCAATAAGTCCAGATAGTCACAGACAGGGGTTATAGGGACCAAATGGCTGCCCGGCAGCAACTCAGCAGTGGCTTGCTATGGTATCACTCCCTTTGGAGGTCCCCAGTTCAAATCCTGGTGAATAGGCTAGAAATGGAAAAAGTTCAGAAATCTGTTAGGATTAATTGATTTATTCAAAATATTAGGTTTAAGGAATTGCAGTAATTGGTGAAGGTGACCAAAAGCAACTACTCTTATGCCACATTATTAGTAATCATCAGATGGCAAAACAAAACAAAAAGGTGTTTCATAGCCCTGTAGGCCCTATATAAAGGACAATATTAGTGAATCTGAGCCATAACCATCAAAGGGATTGATTGCAAATATACTGGAAAAAATTATGTATAGTTCCAACTTAAAAGATTCATACTTAAAAAACACCCAAAATCACTCAAAATAGACTGGTTTTAAAGTGATTCATGAAACTTGTATTCTTGTCACTTTCAGCTTCATCTGAGGAGGTGGTATTACTTCGAGAGCAGCTGCGTAGCCTGAGTGCAGAAATGATGTTCTTGAGGCAAGCTCTAGGGATGAAAGCAGCAACTCATGCACAGAGTAACAGTGTTCATCATTTTGTACCAACAATATCAGGTAAGAACTTAGCCCTCTTAGATGATGTTCTTGAGACAAGCTCTAGGGATGAAAGCAGCAACTCATGCACAGAGTAACAGTGTTCATCATTTTGTACCAACAATATCAGGTAAGAACTTAGCCCTCTTAGATGATGTTCTTTAGACAAGGCGTTATGTGTTTTTAAGCCAAAGAATCAAATACATATTTTTAGAATTTATAAGTACCAGAGTAAAGTTTATCACAAAATTTACAACATTTTGTTGTGAACAGATGTAAATATTACTTGTAAACAAGTGGAAATATAAACAAACAAATCAATAATGAAATGATCATATTAATAGATGTTGACAATCACATAAATTTTGTGGTTCCATATTATGAAACAAAATTTCACATTTTGTAAAGCAGTTGTTACCTGTATGATGTATCAATTATTGTGGCTGACAGGTGCATCCAGTTTGAAGCTGCCATTTCAAGTTTTGATTTCAAGTTATTGTATCAAAGAATCTTTGCTGCACAATAAAAACTAAGTTAGGTCCCTCTGAAGCCAAGGGATGTCTCATAATCAAGCAGCTGCCCCATTGGATAAGAAACTCCGGGGAGGGAGGGGGAATGCGGGTACTCATATTTGAGTTTTGCTGCTGGTGCGTCAAAACCCCTACCTATCTTTATTGGTGATTTTGGCCAAGAAGCATACCCATTTTTAAGGATTTTATCATTTTCATTGAAAAACGGGTCTATTTATCAAAGGAATGTGCAATTTTAAAGGTTTTGGCCACTCAAATACCCCAAAAAACACCAAATTTGGGGCTCAGTCATAACAGTTAACCAAGGTTTAAGGATTTTTTCGTAAAAACGGGACCCAAGTTCAAGGATTTCTTGTAACATGTGAAAAAACAACCCATTAGAGCAGCACACCCCCATTCGGCCAAATATGTAAGTAACCCCCACAAGAAACTTTGGAACAGTTTCAGTTATAGCATTGAAAAGCTTCAGAACCAAGTGCATTTTATAGGTTCCATCCACACAGATACAATAAAGCCTGATGTTCTTCCTAGTCTTTATCTCAAATTTCAAAAAATAATGTCACTTAGCCAACCAGTTTCTTTAAATCAAATTGTTTAAAAAAAACCCCAACATAATGTACAATATATTCTTAAAATGGACCTGGCATAGCACATGATTATTTAAACTTCAGTACTTGCACTTTTGGAGTTTTGAGCTTTCAGATATTTTGTTAACCAGAAATTAATGACATGAATGACTACAAATATTGGGGCAGAAGGTGTAAAACATGATCTAAATTGGAAAAATAACAAGTTTAAAAGGTCTCAGTGTTTTCACACATTTGAAGCAAGTGCTATGAAACGTTATGATAATATCAATTCGATTTACCGGAACCAGAACAAAACTTGATATTCAAAAGTTTAACATGGATAGGATCATCATACCGTTGCCTTATGAAAATATTAGCCTGTTTTGTCACCTAATTCTTTGATATGTGGTAAAAGTCACAATCACACATGGATAAGTGCAAATAGTTCACTATTTTCTTAAACTTTAACACAAACATATCATGGCCTTAATGAAGTATGACAAATATTAAAACTAAAGATGGGTCAATTGTTTTTAGGCTTAACCAGAAACATATTAACGCATAAATGAGGTATGAAACTGCTTACAAGATAATTTCTTCAATTGTGCATTTAACGCACACATATCATGTCATAAGTGAGATATGCAAAGGTTTAATAAAAGAAAAAAGGGTCAATTGTTGTTCAATTGATATTTTTGCACTTGATATACGTTTGATAACATTATCACTTTGTTAAATTCAACAGTGCAGAAAGTATAACTTGGCAGAACATTTTGATAAACGATAGAATGCTGCAGACTATTAGCCAAGCTTGTCCATCATGGTTCCAGCTCAAGTTCAAAAGATGATTCATGATGGTATTGAAATTGTATAGGGTTTGTACCCAAAGGTGTATAGGAAAGAACATTGACAGACCTCTTGTGTAAGCTTAACTCCCAAATGAATATATGTAACATTTGTTTTCAATGCCTGCATGTCAGGGTAATATTTTACTTTGAACTTGAATGTCAGATTAAATTGATCTGTAGCAAATGTAGAAATAAATACAAAGTCTCAGGGCAATATATTTGGCTTTGAACATGAAATTATCCAAATTCATGTTTTCTCTGGGGTGTCTTTATTTAGTATCAGTCACTTACTCCAGCAATTTGTGTACATCTCACGGGAAGAAACATGGAGTGATACTTTGCCGGATGATGAATGATCTCTTTATATGGAGACAGGAAAGCTTATGATATTCAGGCTGAATATTTTCAGTGAAGAAAATAACAAAGTCCCACTAATTTCGGCAGTGTTGAGAATGTTTAATGCCCCAAATCATTTAGATCATAGAATTAGTGCTAATTCCATGCTTGGATATAGAATTTATATACACAGCTAAATTCCTAATTCAGTAGTCACAATACTGTACTTTGACTACTTGATGACTATAGAGGTGTCTGTGTAGTCACTATCTGAGCTGGACTATTGGACCTAATACCTATATTCTTGTTTTTGCATGATGATTATATGATGAGGAAGAATATAGATGTTTAATTTGTTGCAGTTATTCTGCCAGATAAACTGTTGGATCATTAACTCCTTTTTGCTGTCATTAAAGGGTATTGGACAAGTTCAACCACATCCCAAACATTTAATGATTTTTTTCTTTTAATTCATTTATCTGCAAATAATGATGTAAAAAGGCTAGGTTTTACAAACAAACCTAAAAAATTTACCTTACTTATAACACTTTCAAGAAAATAGCCTCTTAGCCAAGATCAACATACAAAATGAAATTTGTAGATTCCTGACTTTTCGACTTTTCTGAAGGTTTTTATCAAAATTTTCGCAATATTTTGTAATTGAATATATAAATCATCTACAGATACAATTTTGAAATTTTGGTCCAATTCAACTTGAAGAGTCCGGGATGAAATACTTGTTGAGACATTTATGACCTTTGCCCTTAGACATTACCACCAGGGAATTTCCCCTTCATAAAACACAAATCAAGTGAATCTGCCATGTAGAACAAGCTATTGACTTGATTCCCCTATGGCCTTTGCATGTAGGGTGGAGGACTGATATTGCTTCATAAAATATCATTGTTATATAAATCAAAGTAAATTGAAATATAAAATGGTTGGCAATCATGTGTGATACATTAGAGGCGATGACAGACATGAATGAAATTCTGCTATTTTGTTTTTGAAGTTTTAGTTTAAATAATAAATAACAAAGTTGAGTTTTAGTTGAAACCATCCAAATGGGCATGTGCTCCCTTTGCACCCACTAAATGGGCCCTTGTAACATTTGATTAACCCTTTTGAACCTTTGCCCATAGACTACAATGTAAATGTCAAATATGTTGGTCGACATAAATAGTATTCTTGTATGCTGGTTAATGGAACAATTCAGACTCCTTTAAAATGAAAAAATAAAGCAAGGCAAATCAAAATCAAAGTAAGGTTATGGGTTATATTGCATTTTTTGACTTACTTGTTTGCTGGGGTCAGTGGTACAGAGACATGTTAAGTGGCCAGGGTTCAAATGGTTAATATGACTATAAAATTGAAGAAAATCAATTGGATACAGTTAATGGGTTTGAATTGATACATGATGACAGGCTGTATTTAAGGTGTCTTCATCCAGGAAGTAAAAAACCAGGAAATTGAAGCACAATCCAAATGTTTTCATCTATTTATGATGATTCATGACAATTACCTTTTTTTTTAAAGATGTAAATAAATACTTTATGTCATATTGCTAATTGGCACGATCTCATATCACTCTTAATTGTGCATGTGATCTATTCAAGTTAACGCTGTCAATGATTACTGCTGCTCGGCATATTATCTAAATTAGAAACTGTCAACAGAGAGGAAAAGACCTCCATCTGATCATCGAGATAATGATCTAATAGTTGAAACAATAGAACAGATAACACGATTATAAATTGAAGTGAGAGAATTTTATTGATGGTATTTCCGAGTGCAAGGTGTAATAAATGTGACAGTGCATCTGCTCTTTTTGATCTATCAGTAAAATTAAATGATGAAATGGAGATATTCAATCATATTTGTATCAAAATATAGCTCAAATTGTTTAGGCTGAAAACCCTGGATAGCCCCCCTCCACCCGACCCCCTTCATAAACATCTCTAAAATCACTATAGCTTAAATTTCTGATGGGCCCTTTGGGCAATTGCTGATCGGAATCATAGATCAGGATATGATGCGAATTGATCTAGATCAGGATATGATGCGAATTGATCTGGACCTGCATTTCATGGAGAAAGCAAAGCCCAATACCAATCTGACCTCCTCATTTAAGTGGTTTCTTTTTAAACAAATAAATGCTCTATGATTTAAAGGGGCATTGGACAAAATTTTACTTGTGGATGATTTACACTTTTATGTTAGAAAATAACAGTTAATTGATTACTAAACATTGGGAACATTTTGATCAAAACCTTCAGAAAAGTTAAAAATTTGAATTTTGTTTTGATTATCGATCTTGGGTATGAGGTTATTCTCTAAACATAATGTATTGATGCTATATATTAAGAAAAAGAGGCAAATATTTGTTTGTAAAATATTCCTTTCTCATCATAGATTGCAGATAAATCAAAAGAAAGTTGGAGTTTGCATTTGATCTCATGAAAAAGCCAATTGTAAAAATTCAACTCAGGGGCAGTATTTATCGTTGTTGACAACAATGATTAAAAATAAAACAATATCTAAATATTTTGATATATAGGGTTTGAATTTGACAATGAGACTCTGCATGCTGCCATTATTATTGCTAATACTTCAAATGATGCACAAATCTTAAAATGTTTTAGGAAAAGTTTTGGGATGATGCTGAACTTGTCCAATGCCCCTTTAATAATTGATGCACATACATTTTAAAGTTGTTTTATTTACAATTATTATTATTATTATTATTTATTATCTTTCAACAGGGTATCCCGATTCAGCTTAATGCTGTTCTTCCCCGAGGCCCTGCATAATAAAATCATGATACATTAAACATACTACAAGATAAAAAGATTTTAACATGATTAAATAATACTATAAAATATAACACCATATCTATACATTTTCAAAACAATAAAAACGACATTTCACATCTCTCCAGTCGCAATTGGAAATATATACATCATAATATTTTGATAAAATAAAACATGCACAATAACCATAAGATAAAATATATAATACATTTGATAGAAACATACAGGATTTAAAAGATCCAGACATAAAAAGTTTCATATAAATTTACAAAGAAACCATGGGTACTACCGTATTTACATTTGTTTTATAATGTTTTGGATTAAAACTTTAAGAATTCATATAATACGACGCACATTAAAAGTTGATTGAATTTGCAATTTTTACAAGAATAAAAACGTGAAATGTATTAAAATGATTCGTTGCACTCAGTTTCACAAAGTTTTTAGTGAGTTGGTTCAAGCATTGAGGATTTGTATCTTTTTTTAAAACATTGCACTGAATTCGAATTTCTAACATCAAAATCAATAGAATTCCATAAGGATACACCGCTATATGAAAAAGAACTCTTATAATACTCGGTATCACTGCCATTTTGACATGGTGGAAGCGCTAAAAGCCCCTTTTTCAGAAATTGAAATCTTAAATCAAGGATTGAGAAATTGTCATGCCTACAAATCAGAAATTTGCAGTAAAAGCAGACACACCTACTGCTCTCGACATCAAGCTTTTGTCGTTGCTGAACAAAAAATCCTTGTCAAGTTAACCAAAAGCTCAACAAACTTTGATGCAATTAAGCTTTTAAAATTGTCAACAATCAAACATATTGAAGGAGATCTATTTTGTTTTCCCTACAGAGTAAAGAACGTGAAGGAGTAATATTAACCACTCAGACGTACATTTGTTCTCTATTCTTTGGCAATTTGTTTTATTTGGGTGGGTTTTGGTTGAAATAAATTGGGACGTGACTGAGCATTGTAAAGAAAAATATCTGCCGATTTGGTTACCATAACATGGTAATAGTTGCTTGCTGCAATATATAAGTAGCCCAGTTACAGCAATCAGGGTACCCGGTCAGGGTATAGTAGTTTTCCCGGTAGTTTTGCTTTGAGTACTGGCTTTACCCTAACTGACCATATGGATTTTTCAGTTTCTTGTCTATCTATTTCTTTGAGTTGCCCTTTTTAATTTTGCAAGTGCAAAAGTGTCTAAAATTGTTAGTGTTTATAAGCCCTCCATTGGTATGTGCTGCCATCACATATATCATCAAGGAAAGCGGACAAGTTGTTAGAGCTGAAAATGATTCATTTTGGGGGTATTTTTGTTCATTAAATCAGTGTGTAATGTGCAAATATGTGTAAACACTGTTTCCTTGCCTTTATATTTATAGAACATTCAGACTTTTTACGTGATCAGAACAACAAAGACTTCAAAAGGCATACATAATGAACTTGAGGAAAAACTGGAGATTTTGAGATAAATAACAAATCTACGGATGCCTTGAGGGATGCCAGGTGCTTGGCTTTTTGTTGAAATCATGTTTGGAAAATATGTACATCAATATCCAAGGGACCAAGCTCAAGCTTTCACAAATGATACTTGATTTGATACATATGCTGGTACTATAGAAAAATAGGGAATAATCTCTATGATTTTTTGTCCATTCCTATATAATTGTTAAAATGAAACAGGGAAAGGGTGATTGAAACATATGGATTAACAGTATGGTCTATCGTCATTTTAGACAATTTTAATCAATCATTTGTGATAACTTTGAAGATGAGCTTTTAGAAAGCTTGATAAAAAGAATTACAAATTCATATAAAATGTTGTTGTTTGCATTAAGGCACATTGCAGAAATATCTCAAACCCCTTGTAAATAGATGTAGAAAGCTGAAGTATAGTGAACTGATTTTGCAGCTTGAATAATAACAACAAAACAGGCAACAAACACCCATCAGGGTTGTAACAACAAAGCAATTACTCGAGCCGCCTTTGCACGTCTGAAGGCGATTGGCGGGATAACACTGGCTGGGGTATTATACTGGGTGTTTAGCATAAGGTTTTCCCCCCTCCTACCCCTATGGCTATTTAGCATTGATACTTGACTTAATATTAGAACCAGGATAAGGGGGCAAAAAGCTGTTTAAATTAGGGTCATTTATCGGTCAAGTAGCTGGCATTTAAGTTAAAAATTTGTTAAATCTAGTAATTACATGTAGTACTAGTAGTATTCTGGTGCTAATAGTCCGTTCCTAGGACTTTGGTATCAGGAAAAAAAGAGTCTTTTGTTAATATACGCACAGCATTTTCAAAATATTGAGACACTATTTTTTGATGTTTTATTATGGACACTATGGAAACCAATGCTGCTCAATATAACCTCACACTCAACTTTCTACTAATGATGTTGGCCTATTTGGGGTTTACAGAAATGTATGAACCTTAACCAATAATGGAGATGCATAAGCTTAACCGATAATGGAGATGCGTAAAGCTTAATGGAAGGTGGTGAGAGATTGAATCCACAGACTACATCAGGAAAGTTAAGATTCTTGACTTTCCTGAACATAACATGTAGACCGATTAGGATGAGATTTCTAAACTAGAAACGCAACATTTGTGATTTATATAATGAGATACGTGAGTGAGATGCTGATTTAAAATAATAAAATCAAGTTTACCTAAATGATGGAAAATCTGTACAGTGTCTATTTTTTCTTTCTTTCAAAGGTTTATTATTAATTTTCCTTACTGACAGTTGCTTTACCATTTTCAACACTTGTCATATCATATGATTTTTAATATTAGCTATAATATAGAACAAATATTATAGTAATACGAATATAGAGGGTTTGCACGTGACGTCATATCGTACTCACAACACCGTTTTCATGGGCTGGCAAACAAAAAGTCCCGTCACATTACAATCTTTTCGCAGTATCAAAACACAAGATCACAACTAATGACGACAAGAATATACAGTACATTTATTAAGTTTAATTTTCAAGTTATGATTTGAAGTCAATCACAAGTTACAGCCGATTTTAATGTATTGTTTACATCACAAACTATTCCGCGCTCCACCAAGATGTCGTCGAAACGGTCTGCGTGTATGGTGCGTATTGCGTCGTGCAAACCCTCTATTGTAATTTGCACAATATTGATCATAAATATGTAATCTCATTTAAAAACACATTCAACAGATTGTTCTTAAAAATAATTTATTTTCTCTTTTTTATTTATTTTAATTTTACTTAAGAAAGTGCACATTTCTCCTTGCATCATTATTAATGAGTGACTCATTGACTGCATCATATTCTATTTGCTAATTAATCATAATTTGATTGACAAACCAGTGTAAATATTTGATTAAAAACCTTAAGACGATAGTTAAATTCCACTTAAAGGAAGTCACTGTAGTTAAAGAAAGCAAATATATGACACATCCTTTAACAACCCATTTACAGGTGTTTTAACCCAAATGCACTACCCCAACTTCCAGAAATGTGTTCAATTATTGTAAAAATTGATTAAATCTCATCAAAAATTAATTGCTACAACAACACATTGGGTGAATCATATCTGTAATTTGATAGCTTGATTTTAAATCGAAATTGTTTCAGAGGGAATAGAATCACCTGCCTATCACAAATTATGGTAGATTAGGAATCTTACATCTAATATTGAGAAGTGGATCCACCTGCTTTTTCATTAACACAAAATGTAGAAAATATAGAGTTCTTGTAATTAATTGATATTGTCAAAAATGTCTTAATTGAAAGTGGCTTTGACCTCAACGGGTGCTAGGAAATGTGTTGGGTGTTATAAATAAACTCCTTATCTGACCAATCATTGCATGAATTAAAAGTACACCTGAAGATATCTAAAAGAAATCTGGTGATGGAAAATAGTTACAATTCGCAAAATAAAAATTGTAAATAGAGATTGACGCTGAATAGCAAAATTAAAGGGATTAATTGTCTATCATCCTGATTCATAATTTCACCTTTTTCACACATGACAATATTTTTGCTATTACAACAAGCCCATATACAAACTTACCACTGTGATTGTCTCCTCAAAAACAAAGAGATGTTGAAATTGGAGACAAAACCACAAATAAAATTCGCTGCTAAGTAAAGTACTATTTTCAAGACTGATCTATATTGTAAATAAATTATAACCAAGGAGTATAAAATGTGGAGAAGGGACACAAATATGATACTATGAATAAAACAGGGTTGAATAAACTCACTTTTAATAAGAATCATGTTGATTTCTTGGTCCATATTCATGAAATTCTTACAACAAGCCCATTTTCATCTTGTAGTTGCCAACTAGAGTAAGCAGGATTTCATGAATATGGGTCTTGACAAATGTGTTTGCACAATTTAGAAAGTACTATTTTGCCAATGAATTAATGATTCTGTAGACTTTTTTAAAATTTAAAAAGTCATGGGCAGTCCCATTGTAGGCTTGGTATAACAGCTGGCTGAATGATGGTATCTTACAAATTTCGGAGGAAAATAAATGTTGACCCGAGATTTTTCGTTTGATTCCTTGTTGAGATTGTGAAGATTGGCATCAAGGCTTCAAAATTGCATATAATTCTATCATACTGGAATATCGTAAATTCAAGGAGATTATGATCTAACACTTGCACTTTTTGTGAATTTGATAGCAGTGCCTTACCTTTTAAATCAGGTTGAACTTAAATGATGTTTTGCATGCAAGAAAGATATCAAAGAGAAGAGGGGAATGTACGATAATTAAAGCAATCTTTTTAATCTGATGTCCTGTAAGGACTGTATAATTCAAGACATCATGAAAGTTACTTCTTTGGATATTCAATGTCATACTTCAGTAGTAATTTTCTTTGCTTTTACTATTTTTTTCATCAGAAAAGGTATCATTTACCAGTAACCTAGGTCAACGACAAGGTTCATTGTAATTTTTATCACACCATGAGGTTTTTGGTCTTTCTGATAAATGCTTTTAACCTAAAACAAAACATATTGTTTATTAATATGCCTATTAGGCAGCTTAATTAGTAACAATTCATCCAAGAAAGGTGAACTCCTATATTATGCAAGTTTTTAAATTGACTAATGTGCATTTCCATTCATAAGTTTAAGATGCCATTGTTTTAGCATTAAGGGCTATTTGTTTGATGTGGTCATTAAAATTGTAATGCTATATTGGATAATTGATTTCCAAAAAGACCTCAAGTAGCCTTTTCTTGAGGTGCGTTGCTTTTTGATATGCCGCATTACGTGAAATAATAATTTGCTTCTTTGATGAATTTGCCGATATTCATCATGGCATTGTTTTCATAATTGTAAGGCGGGAAAGGTACCTTTCATTTTTGTGGCATATATTTTGTGGACTTTTATTCTGTAATTGAGAGAAAGTGGTAAAAATTTTAACAGAAGAAAGCCATGCTTTGAGAGTGAAAGCTTATTCAAACATGTCTACTCCATTGTTGTTGTTTTTTGGGTGCAAATTTCACGTTTAAGTTCTGAAAACATTTAAGATTTGTGTACATTACTTTTGCTTTATCTAATTAAGGCAGAAGCCAAAAGAGAGAGAAAAAAAGAAAGTTCAAGTTTGTTGGAGATAAATTTTGTTGAGTTCAACAATTCTTCTTCTTCAGGACTATTTGTGGTAAATAATAAACACAGTTTATATGAAATTTTGAAGATAGTTCAGTGGCAACTGATATAGGTCTGTAATTTTGAAGCTTGATAGAAAAACAAGAGACAATGACAAAAAGCAATTGTTAATTAATGAAGCTTTATGAAAATCTTGCCCTATAATAATAAATATTGCATTTCAGAATGGCTTCTTCGAGGCTACACTTTATTCTCTAAGGCTTCATCAGGGTCTGTGTAAAAGCAGATGTGATGAATCTTGAAACAAAGTCTCTCCTCATCAAACACAATATAATTATGAATAATTAGGCACGCTGTCAATCAAATGCATTCTTTATCAAGTACACATGTATGTCCAAGTTCTATTGTCAATATTTGATGGCAAATATTCAGGGCAAATTCTACAGTTTTTGTTCATGATCAGCCCCTCCCACCCCTATGGCTATTTAGCATTGATACTTGACTTAATATTAGAACCAGGATAAGGGGGCAAGAAGCTGTTTAAATTAGGGTCATTTATCGGTCAAGTAGCTGGCATTTAAGTTAAAAATTTGTTAAATCTAGTAATTACATGTAGTACTAGTAGTATTCTGGTGCTAATAGTCCGTTCCTAGGACTTTGGTATCAGGAAAAAAAGAGTCTTTTGTTAATATACGCACAGCATTTTCAAAATATTGAGACACTATTTTTTGATGTTTTATTATGGACACTATGGAAACCAATGCTGCTCAATATAACCTCACACTCAACTTTCTACTAATGATGTTGGCCTATTTGGGGTTTACAGAAATGTATGAACCTTAACCAATAATGGAGATGCATAAGCTTAACCGATAATGGAGATGCGTAAAGCTTAATGGAAGGTGGTGAGAGATTGAATCCACAGACTACATCAGGAAAGTTAAGATTCTTGACTTTCCTGAACATAACATGTAGACCGATTAGGATGAGATTTCTAAACTAGAAACGCAACATTTGTGATTTATATAATGAGATACGTGAGTGAGATGCTGATTTAAAATAATAAAATCAAGTTTACCTAAATGATGGAAAATCTGTACAGTGTCTATTTTTTCTTTCTTTCAAAGGTTTATTATTAATTTTCCTTACTGACAGTTGCTTTACCATTTTCAACACTTGTCATATCATATGATTTTTAATATTAGCTATAATATAGAACAAATATTATAGTAATACGAATATAGAGGGTTTGCACGTGACGTCATATCGTACTCACAACACCGTTTTCATGGGCTGGCAAACAAAAAGTCCCGTCACATT
>JXSR01S001756.1:8196-18605 GCA_000969725.1 Ophiothrix spiculata
AAATATACGGGCGATACCACGGATGACTACGCATCAAATCTGAGTAAACAGTCCGGTAAACAGGCAATTAAAGAGATCGTCCTACCACCACTGATAGCGGTGATAAGTTCCTACTTGTAGAATTTGTTTATTTTTTGTCAGTTAATAGATACGAGTGTAAACTTTAAAATTCAGCAATAAAAAATGGGGGGCACCAATCATCTAAGTGTGATATACTTGAAAACTCAAGCATTAGGTTAATTAACGTAATTAACTATTTTATCTGTTTGATGTTATAAAACCAAATTTCGACATTCCCAGCGATGAAAATAGTTTTTTAGATTTTACCTTATGTAATTTCATCTCTAGCTATCTTTTGAAAACAGTCAGTGACCCCATATTATTTTTCTTTATTTGACATCCATTTGACATTCACAATTCAAATATTTGAAAAATTAGCATTTTGTGGTATAGGAAATGTTGGTGGTAGTTTGGCTCATTTTATTTCAGCCACAATAACAATCCATAAACATAAACATGTTAATATGTATATACTGTATTAATAAATTTAAACGTGTTGAAACCCTGTGACATTATTTCGAATAGTTTCAACCATCTTGAGAAAACCTCGTAAATGGTTCTTTTGAAAAGACTATTTACGGGTTTTCTGCGCAATTTATAGCTGCGTCACTTTCACGCACAGATTTATGAGCGTAACAAACCTAGACATGCATGCCAATACGCGCTTTAACTATTGCTTGCATTGATGGTTATAGCTTTTTGTTAGTGCATTTTTTAATTAAATTAGGCCATTGGGCAAGTAAAAATTACATTATTTTAAAATTTATTAATACGTACATAAAACAAATATATACTGACATTTTTCAGATCTCTGGAGTAAAAATATGCTCCTTCAGCGACTAAAATTTAGCTATTTTAGTCACTTCAGGTCCATAGTTTTAACCAGATATCTTCAAGTCAGTATATATTTGTATACTATGACAGTGGCCGAGATTGTTTTTTTTACATTCATAACATACAAAACTAATGAGTATGTTTGTTTACAAGTAGTAATCGGCTGCTTGGCTTCGAGATTTACAGTGGTTTGTTCTTTGTGATTTATAAAGTATAGGACATTGCACAAATAGATTGCATATCAGATTTCTTTGAAAAATGAAATGTTTGCTTGTGACGTCATATCAAACACATAACACCATTCAGTCACCATCAAATAGTCCTGGGAAGTTCATAATATATAACTTAACAAATTATTTACTGATAAATAACAAGAATGTTCTCACGTACATTCAGTTTGAATTTCAATTCATAAAATTTTATAAATCAACAGTTACTGTCGATTTTGATGTCTTGTTTATATCACAAACCACTCCTCTCCACCAAAATGGCGACAAAAACGGTGCATGGTGGTGCGTATTGCGTCGTGCAAACCCTCTGTTGGTATCATTGAGATTTAACATGCAAATACAGGATATAGTGATTCCTTACAGTATGCCCTTCATCTTACAGAAACTCCATACAGATTCTCAAGCCAGAAGAAAATCTACTGAGCCTACTCAGGGTATTACCAAACCCGAACTCAAGAAACTACAAGATGCAAATGACCAGGCTGAACTGAAAAGGTATGGAGATTTGTCCTGTTTCTATAGTCCAGTAGAAATTTAGCTATGGTGAAGATATCCCTTGTAAATTCATGTTGTTGGGTCTTGAAATGTTTCTTGCAGGTGACACCGCACCCGAAAAAACATTTCAAGAGCCAATGACCCAAGACTTGACATTATTGGTGTACAATACAAAATGGAAGCTATTGGAGATCTGACTTTCTTGCTCTGACGATTTGAAAACAATGTATATATAATTCATTGGGCTTTTATCATGTAACACAGCCCATTTCTCTGTGTAAAACTGTCTTGAGTTCCTGGTTTTTAAATCAGGGATTAATCACTTATTATTATTTTGCTATTAAAAACTCATAATATTTCTAGTTAAGGAATACAGTACACAATTGCCCCTCTCCTACTTTGTCACCTGTACATACATTGTGTGTGCACTTGTTTATTAGTTTGGCTGATTATTGATGATGTGTCTTATTTATAGGCAAATATGTTTTATAATGTCATGCTACTATAATAATTGCCAACTAACTCATTTTTTCAAAGAAAAAACAGTTTAGATTTGTTGGTTTGTGGCTTTATTGATTATTTTCCTGGGTAGAAACTGGATACAAGGCAAATTATAATTGCTATGTTGTCATGTCGGCCGTACAAAGTAAAATCGCAGTATGTGCAATTATAAAGCACAGCAGATACTTCCATTAAACATAAAATTTCACTCCAATTCATCCCCATGCAAAAAAGTAATATGTACATATGTTTGATATACCTTTGGTTATGGAAGAAAATTGCTCATTTGTGCAGAATTTCTCCAAGGGAAAAAGAAGTAGCTTGCAATGTATCTGCAATGCACATACTGCGTTTTTACTTTGTAGGGCAGAATTGTCTTCAGATGTATTTCATTAACACCAAAAGTGACTCGTGCATCTTTATAATGTCAAGCAATCAAGCCATGTAGCAGTCAAGTTAGCTCAAACGGTAAGGTGTTCGCTTTTGTTGCGGAAGGTCCTAAGTTTGAACTCAAAAAGGTGCCAAAAGTTTTGTGTACCGGGGGGGGGGGGGGGTACTTGAAATTCCTTTGGACAAAGCACTAACTGCTAATTTTCTCATGGACAATTTACAAAAACTCATGGAGCTGATCTGGGCTGAGATGGTTTATATGTGGGCTGATCAGGTTTCAGGGCCCCTAGAGGTTGCAACAGAACCCTGAAATGATGCTTAGTGTGAAATGGAGCTTACTTGGGCCACAGTGGTCAGCAAACACCTGTAAATTGTGCTGAGGCCACTTGGAAATACAAATCAGGGGAGGCATAGTGCACTATAAATCCCCTGTATTAATTTGATATAATTATAAAGTTACTTCAGCAGTTTTATGAGTGGGTTAGGTAATTTTATAATTACATGTTGTGAGTAAGAAAATTTTCAAGAACCTTTTAATAAATAAAATAGCTTGACCTCAGTGCCTCTAAATATTTGCCTAACCAATTTTGGAAGATAAGAGCAATATCTGGCCCGAATTAGCTCTGAATAGTGCATGAATGGTTTGAGTGTATTAACGAATACTTGATCTATTCAGCGTGACTTATAGTGAAATACATTAAATTTGACACTGGCTTGAGTAAATATTTCAGTAGCGTTGAGTTCAGTAATATTATTCTGAAAAGGTTACAGGTTTGAGTGGGGCAATTTTAATTTAGACTTTGTAAAACGTGTTCAAGATTATATATATGGCGCACCCCTTACTCTAAAGAGCTGATTTATTCCAAAATTTCAATGGTGTCAAAAGTGAGTTGGGCAGAAAATTTAGTAGCATGATAATATGTTAAGTTATGGTAAGTAAGTAATTTTCCTGTTCTCTTAATTTCTCTTAATTGTTTTTATACAGTTTGTTATTTATGAACTCATTTTACCACCTTAGATTGACTAATTAGTTATTGAGTTTAGTTAAGTCTTAAGAAGATGAAACATAATGCTTGACAAAACAAGTGAATTACTTTAGTCTATTCTATCTTTAGTCTGGTGTAAGCTCACAATACAAACATACATAGTCTCTCAAGTATTGTTCTCTTAATTTCTCCTAATTGTTTTGATTCTGTTGGCATGTTATTTATGAACTTATTTTACAAACCATGGATTGACGAATTAGTTATTCTGTTAAGTTAAGGCCTAAAAAAATTGTTTGTTTGCCCTCTGCGACCGACCCTAAAATGCCAAAAAATTTGGGTCGGGTATTTTATTTTATTTTATTTTTTATTCAAACATGTAAAATGTGAAAACTCAATATTTTTGATGTAAAATGTAAAATTGAGCAGTATAAAGTCACATTTAGTAGTATGGGTCATTATTTATATTTCGTATAAATAATGACCCACAATCTTTGATTAAGCCCTGCATTGCTTGGTATTCATGATAAAATCCATGGAATGACATCATTCTTTAAAATAAATGTGAAGAGTTAAAAAAAAAAGAAAAAAGATCAACCGACCGACCGACCAAAAAATTTAATGTTTCCACTGGTGGGCAAACAAACAATTTATTTTTTGGGGGGTTAAGTCTACTCTATCTTTAGTCTGGTGTAAGTTCTCAATACAAACATACATATAGTCTCCCAAGAGGTTCAGAAAGTTTGGACATTTAAAAAATTGTTCTCTTAATTTCTCCTAATTGTTTTGATACTGTTTGCTTGTTATTGATGAACTCATTTTACCCCTTGGATTGACTAATTAGTTATTCAGTTTAGTGAAGTCTATTCTATCTTTAGTCTGGTGTAAGTTCTAAATACAAACACGCTTAGTCTCCCAAGAGGTTAAGAAAGTGTAGACATTTATAAGTATTGTTTTAATTTCTTCTAATTCAGGCATTAGAATTTTCAGATAATTATCTGATTTCAGATATTTTGTCATCCAAAATCATCTGAATTCAGATAATTTGAGGCTTTATTTAACCTTTTTTAAGTGTTTTTTCGGTTAAATTTTACCAAATTCAGATATTTTCATGAAAAATCATTCTCATGCCTGCTAATTGTTTTGATGCTGTTGAGTTGTTATTGATTAACTCATTTTACCACCTTGGATTGACTAATTAGTTATTTCAGTTTAGTTAAGTCTATTCTATCTTTAGTCTGGTGTAAGTTCTCAATACAAACATACATACAGCGTGTTTCTATTAATTATCCTGTATTTATCCGGATAAAATTTAACCGCATAATAGCGGTGAGCGTCGAGTTTCTATTAGGTTACAGTTTGTGCAAAGTGAACAGGGTCGAGTGACATTTACCAAATTGCCAGATAAAAGTTCTTTGACCTAGCTTACCGCAAAGTATGGTGGGACGACAAAGGTCATATTCGTTTTCAAGATGTAGCCATAATTTAGCAATTTTGACCGAATCGGATGTACATTCCTGGAGTTGAGATTGTGTCTACACGATGACGCGTCCACCAGATGTGCATTCACGCTGCGTATTCAACTGTGCGTATGTGTTTGCACCTACGCGTACTACCTACGCGTTTAACCAAGTCGCATATTAACGCGCACGCACACGCAGTGTGTGAGGAGCACGAACGTACCGAGTTGAATGTACATGAATGTACATCCCAGGAATCTACATGGATGTAGGCCTACATTCCGACCTCTCGTGTAGTTTGCCCCATTGTTGATTTCAGGTTTTTCTCCGGAAAGTACGATGACTTCAGTTTCTATTGCCGTCTTGCGGTATTTCTCACCGCTATTATCCTACAAAAAGCAGGATAAATAGCGGCTAAACTTTCGCCGCAATAAAGACGGAGAATGGCGGAGAATGCCTGTTTCTATTGAATACTTCTACTCCATTAGCCGGTTGCTTCCGGAAAATGTTCATTAATAGAAACAGCCTGATAGTCTCCCAAGAGGGCCAGATTGTGTAGACATTTATAAGTATGGTTCTCTTAATTTCCCTTAATTGTTTTGATGCTGTTGAGTTGTTATTGATGAACTCATTTCAGGGAGGATTTCTGGATGCGACAATTTTCCCCCTCGCTATTTTCAAGTTTTTTTCACCTTCGTCTCTACGTTGTTTCACTTCTTGGCATAATTCTGCATCTCTCTTCCGCTGTTCATAAGTGAGGTCTGGTTTAATGTAGACATCCTTGTATACAAGGTCATTATGAAGGTTCTTGGCATTGGATAACACAGTTCTTTTGGCAGGTTTATTTTTCATTTGCACTCTAACAAAGTTCCCCTTATCTGTCGATATTTTGTCAACTCTATCAATGTCATTGGGGTTGGCCTTAAGCTTTCCTTGGAACAAATCTTTGACAGCTTTCAGGACTATATGCGGAGTGACTTGTAACTTGAGGTAAATTGCTATTAACAATGTTAAGCTCTCTTTTGTCTTGTTCGATCACTTCCTTGACTGTTTTATGTAGGTCTTGACCAGCAGGGGTGCCTTACGTTTCAATAACCATTAGTCTGTCTTTGATTTGTTTCACTTCAGTTTCTAGTTTCTTATGACTTCTTTTAAGTTAACCAACTAAAGGTTGTGCATATTTCCTGCAAATCTTACAATGCCATGGAATATCATGGGTACCATTTGTGCCATACTTGATAACAATATTAAATAGTTCATCTGACAGGCCGCCACAAGTCTGATGGTAATAAGACTTGCATATGTCACACACTACGGCAGATGGGCTACCTTGTTCTGGTTGATAATCGCCTATAATTTGATCGCATTTACCCCACTTTCATTGTCAATTTCATCATGATCAGTTTCATCTAATTTATCTTTATGTGGTATAAGGCCCTCGTGTGTTTTTAATGTGAACTTCAAAGTTGTTTTATCAACTCCATCACGATCGTCAAATTCGTCACCGATAACGTTGTAGCGATTGGCGTCGGCCATCTTGGATTTTCGATGTGATAAATATCTGAACAAAGTTTTTAAAAAAACCACTCTCAAACTACAGGGTTTTGGCCCCCTACCCATGCTTCAACAATCTATATCTACTGTAAATACTATTTGGTAATTGCTTGTCCTCTGATATGGAAAGATTCTGCAAATTTTAGCTGATTTTCATTACGTTTTGAAGAGCTTCGCCATTTTACGTCCTCACTCTGACCTTTGTACTCCACCTTGAAGGCACTTAACAAACATTTTTCCTGTTTTTCACAAGGGCACCAACAGTTGACCAAACCAAGGCCTTTCTAATCTAGATGCCAAATGAGATCCAGGGCTTCATAAGTTTAATATTTCTATTTCAAAAGGCAACTTCCAAGCCCATCAGGGAAATCAGGGAAAATTATTTTACTTTTTTCCATTCAGGGGAAAAGTCAGTGAACAATTTCCTTTAATCAGGGAAACGTCAGGGAACTCTAATCAAAAGTTGTCATTCTCCTCGGTGTGTTAATGCAGGCGTTACTTTAAGCCTGGACCCACCCTCCTCACGTCATCACCTTTCTTCACCTGGGCTAATTATTATCACGTCAGGATTTCACCACTACTTCACTTGCTTTACAAAAATCAAAAGCACAGTATCACTATATCTGCAAATTTAGTTAGGTCTGCTGTCAGTAGGTGCAGGCTGCCATGCTGCAATAGGCTTTTGATCTTGGTTAGATCTGCTGTCAAATTATAGGTGCAGGCTGCCATAGGCTTTTGATCTTGGTTAGATCTGCTGTCAAATTATAGGTGCAGGCTGCCATAGGCTTTTGATCTTGGTTAGATCTGCTGTCAATAGGTGCAGGCTGCCATGCTGCCATAGACTTTAGATCTTGGTTAGATCTGTTGTCAATAGGTGCAGGCTGCCATAGACTTTAGATCTTTGTTAGATCTGCTGTCAATAGGTGCAGGCTGCCATGCTGCCATAGGTGCAAGCTGCCATAGGCTTTTGATCTTGGTTAGATCTGCTGTCGATAGGTGCAGGCTGTCATGCTGTCATAGACTTTAGATCTTGGTTAGATCTGTTGTCAATAGGTGCAGGCTGCCATAGACTTTAGATCTTTGTTAGATCTGTTGTCAATAGGTGCAGGCTGTCATGCTGCCATAGGCTTTTGATCTTGGTTAGATCTGCTGTCAATAGGTGCAGGCTGCCATGCTGTCAAAGACTTTAGATCTTTGTTAGATCTGTTGTCAATAGGTGCAGGCTGTCATGCTGCCATAGGCTTTTGATCTTGGTTAGATCTGCTGTCAATAGGTGCAGGCTGCCATAGGCTTTTGATCTTGGTTAGATCTGTTGTCAATAGGTGCAAGAAAATGAGGGTGCAGGACAAACATATGGGACAAAAAAGGGTATCACATGATTTGAGCGTACTCATGATTTATTGATTCGAGGCTGTATTGACCTATAATGTGTTTCTTAAGTGTGCTTCTAAATGAGGCAAGGGAACGAGCAGTTTGATTGTTTTATTCAATGTATTCCATACCACGGGTTCTTGGGTATTAAAATTATTAGCCACAAGCATTGATCTAGTTGGCTCAATATGGAGATCAAGGACTTGTCTCGTGCTGTAGTCATGGATGTCAGCCTTAGTGGCAAAGATATTAATTGGGAGATCATGTGGAAGTAAATTAAAAATGAGCCGATACATATGGGTAGCAAGCTCATATGTATGTTTAAATATCACAAACTTGAATTTTTTAGTGCTATGAATAAAGGAGTCGTGTGTTCCAGCCAAAGAGAGTTAGTGCATGTTCTAATAATTTTCTTTTGTGCTGTAAAAAGATTTTGAGAAGATCTTCATTCAATAGGTGCATGCTGCCATGCTACCATGGGCTTTTGATTGTAGTTAAATATGCTGTCAATATGTGCAGGCTGTCATCGAATTCAACGAATGGCCATAACAGATAAAGTAAGAATATTTTTAGCCAAATCATTTGGAGGGTTTTACTATCTACCAAAAAACAAACCCAAAAAGCTAAAAGTGGTTTAAGATTGTAGCATGACACATTTGCATATTGCTGCAATGGCCTGTCGCAAGAAAAGTTTAATTTATTCCAACTCAAAATATTGTGTCATTGCGACCATCACAACAGGTTAATCGATATATCGGCTTGTTGTACGACAAGCAACATTTTTGAGATGCGACAAGGTCCAGTTTGCGCACTTTAAATTTTTGACGTCATGTTGGTCGTACGATCACACGACAGACAAGTCTGAAACCAGCTTAACAATTCTAAGTCATGGGTGACAGGAGCGCTTCAGTTTAACACTTTATACTATCGCTTAAAATGTTCAACTCAGGGTAGTTAAGTAAAATTGATGCTATTACCTATCTTAAAATAACTAAACACTACATAAATAATATGTTTCAGCATATGGGGATGCAGGAAAGGTGTTCATATCTTGGTGCAAAGCATTCATTATATTAGTAGGGTCTAGCCCAATCATGTCAAAAGAGAGACTCAACATTTGCGTAGCTTCTATTGGTTTAATGCCAAAACTGCATAATCAGCCTATTTTTACCTAGTTGAGGTCATTCCGCACCCCGCGTCAACCATAAAAAAGCTATGCCAGTGCGCAGACCCGAACAAATATATGTGCCCTTTGTATTCCTTTTAATTTGCATTTTAGGAGAGAACTAGAGGAAGAACTAGAAAACATGAGGAATGTGTACAGCAAGCAGGCTGGTGACTATCAAGAACAAATTCAAATTTTGGTGAGTGCTGATTGGTTAATTCAAATATTGGCAAGTCATGATTGGTCAATGTAAAATTTGGTGAGTCATGATTGGTCAATGTAAAATTTGGTGAGTCATGGCTGGTCAATGTTGCTCAACAAAGGCCTAGCTACACACAGATGAAATTAAGTAAACCATTAGGATTCCAAGCTTCATGAAATTAAATACCGAATGTGGAATTCTGGTATTTTTTTTAGAAATATTTGATTTTATAAGGACAGTTAGTCTATGATGAATGATCTCAAGTGGCAAAAACTAGATGCAACTTGGAAAAAACATATTCTTATGTTATTAAAGTTGGGGAAGCTCCAAATTATTTGTGTTCAAATTTTGTTTCCACTCATATTACTCATAGTTACAGCACAAGAAGAAATTCATCAAATATGTTTGCTGTTCCCCGCTTTAAAACAAATTCTGGCTTCAGAACTTTTCACGTTAGAGTAACAAACCTTTGGAACAACTCTGTTGATAAAGACACTTGTTCAAACTTTAATTAATTATCCCTTGATCAATTCAAATATTCAATAAAGGATATCTGATTTTGTTCCTTTTTGTTCTTTACATCACATTTATTTGTTGGTTATCTGATAACTTTAAAACATTTTTATATATTAGTCTTGTAGAATATTAATTTCTTGAAAATAATATGCTAATTGCATTTTATGTGTACATATAAATATATATTTTCATCAATTGTAACAGGGCCTTCTAGAATAGCAGTGCTTTGTCACTGAAGAAGCTGCCCTGTATAATGAAAGCTCAAATAAATAATAAACAGAAAAACAGATTATAATGATATGTTATCAAAAAATGTTGTGCAACTTCGTCAATTGTTGAAAATTAACATGACTTATGGTGTTAAACCATAATCTGTATTGATAATCACCGTGCTGTACTTATGAATTAATTTCTCTTAGTTGGATTTGATTGACTACAATATTTCTTCAACAAAAAGGTGCAGTTAATTTGTGTTTTTTTTATTTGCTGCCTTCATTGATGTAAAAAAGCTCCAAAATGTCTTGGATTGACTGTCAGGGTCCTCATAAAACCATTTTAGATAAATTTAAGTAAGTGGCATCAGTTTTCTTTTTTAATTTATGTATGTAACTGTACCTCTTTACTTTATAGGAAAACACTATAGAAGAA
>JXSR01S001756.1:67049-77113 GCA_000969725.1 Ophiothrix spiculata
CATCCGTAGGCACCACCACCCTTGTACTGCCAAGTTCAAACCATTGTCTCTCTTAAATTATGTAACCCATGAAGACAAAATTACTGCCACAAATAGCAGAAAGTGTAAGCTTTCAAATGAGACATTAAACAAGTCCATAAGCCAAGGAGTAGTGAATTTACATCAAATTAAGTTGGAGAACCCATGAAAAAATGTAATAACACCACCTTTTTAGCATACCCACCTAATGACATGCCACCATATATATAGTTATAGAATTAAACTTAAATGATTTAAAGTTTCAACAGCAATTATGATTGCAGCTTTTGTGTACTTCTAATCTTAACAGAAAAGGAGTAGTTGAAGAATACAAAGAAAGAGGGAAGCAAGAATCTTGGAAACAAAGAGTGTCTAGTTTAGAGCAAGAGGCTGTTGTATTAAGACAAGAAAGAGATCTCGCAGAAGAGAAACTGATGGAGATCAGTAATGAATCAGTTCAAGTAAGTACATATGCTATTTTAGGCTGTAAAAGAAATATACTATTTTGTTAAAGGTAATTTTTAAACTTCTCAAAATAAGTTTGGAAACTTTTTTTAGCTGCATATCTCATTTGTTTGAATCTTGTTCATCTATTTCATGCATTATTTGATTAGCTAACAATCTCTTCTTTAAAATGACACCAAATTTGTAACAAAATCTTGCTTTATAGCAGAATAATTCCTCTTTTAGCAGGTGGGTCACAGACAACATGTGACAAAATTGAGCAGTATATGTGTCAACCCTACTGATTATGATGCTATAGGATAAATCAGTGAATGGATGAATGAATAAGTTGTTTGTATTCATTAACAAAACAAGGTTCACTTACCTTTTATTAATAGCGACTAAAATATCGGTATGCACCTGTCCTTGGCATCCCGTTTCTAAATTTTTAAATTTTTGATACCATGTTTCACTTACATCAAATGTTGCTGCAACTTACTTTTGTGATAAACCAACTTCAAGTTGGTCTATGCATGAGCTTTAGTCAGATTTAATAATCTCACCATGATAAATCTTGGATTGAACACCAGATGATCACTTCAGAGGAAGAACCAAACAATATGGATAATTAAATAAACTGTAACACTTTTTATCTTATCCTCACCTTTTGTTATTCAAAAACAAACTGTTATCCAGAATTACCAAGTTAAATTCATTCATCCATTCATTACTGATTTATCCTATAGCATCATAATTAACAAGATGACACAGATACTGCTCAATTTTGTCAAACGCTGTCTATGACATACCTGCTAAGAAAATGGAATTACACAGCCATAAAGCAAGCTCTTGTTAATTGTAATTTTGTGTCATTTTAAAGAGGAGATTGTTAGCTAATCAAATAATGTATCAAATAGATGAACGAGAGTCAAACCAGTGAGATATAGGCAGCTAAAAAAGTTTCCAAACTTTTTTGAGAAGTTATAAGGATGTGGTCTCATACAAATGTGAAATGTATTGCAATCATGTGCTGTATTTTGTCACAAATGTTGTCATTAATACACAAAATGTTCTTATTACTTATATGCAAATTCAGCACCAATTATTTGTATATGGAGCAGGTATTTGAAGTCTTCCACTATTTTAAGTTGACTGTCGTCCTGTGTTTTTAGTTTCACGGATCAATCATGGTTGAATACCATACAATTAGTCTTGGACGAGTTCATGTGCAACCCAACTTTCATAGCTGCTTGCTTTACTTGCTCCAGAAGTTATAAATGGCAAGTTATTTTTGCAAACTTGAGTTAACATTGATATAAGATGACTTGTTCACATGTGGATACAGCATATCTAAAGTATTATAAGTTTTTTGTGATACAAATGTTAAATTGTTTGTTTCTCAGCACTGTAAGTTCTCCAATTATTTAAAAACATTGATAGGAAAAATTTTTGCATGATGATGTAGATTACCTTCTGTTATAAGTGTTTTTGTCTTATTTATTTTGATTTTACCATAGAAGTCATTGGTAAAAAGTGGTAAAACATAATGTTTTTGAATGGATTTTTCTCAAAAACTAAGTCGGCACCCCTCTTTTTTATTTCAGAAATGTGATCAGCACATATGAAAACACCATATATCAAAGAATAAGAAAAACAAATGAGGAATTCTATCTACAGGTGCTAAGCCACCTTAAATAAGTTCATTAAATTGGTTCAAGAGTTCAAGAGGTTTGTTAGGATAATTAAGATAATTACAACAGAAAACACCTTCAGTTAATTAATTAATGAGCAGTGTTTACTAATTGATGTTTTCAAGGAGAGTAATTAATCAACTGTTTTGTACAATTGTGTTGGGAGTGGCCATCTTTCTCTTTCTCTTTTTCTTGCTATCTTTTTCTATTTTCGGCATCTTTTCAAAGATGCATTGGCCAGCATGCATAGATTAGCCATTTCTGGCTATCCAGGTTGGTACTTTTGTATGAGCTTGAAAGAGACCATGAGTTCATCATGGATCTAATGGCATGTGTCCGTCACAGACCAATTTCTATAGGAATTCATTTGATATTGAATGTAGGCCTAGTTATAAAGAGAAGCTTTCTGACCTTGGTTTGTTGAAATTTGAGGATTCCTGCAAATTTCATAGACTTTTATTTGGTTTCAAACTGATGAATGGACTGTTACCTGAATCTTTTGACCAGATGGTACATCTAAACATGGTTAATAATTCCAGATTATTACATATTACAGCCAGGAGTTCTTCATTTTTCAATTCTCTTTTTGTGTCTCTCCCTCGCCTTTGGAATGGTTTTCCTTCTGATACTAAAAATTGTCATGATCTTTCTACATTCAAGTCTGATTGCAGTCATTTTTCTTAGATTCTTACAATTGATAAAAAGGCATGTTTTCATTTGATGCTAGCTTTTCACTATATTCATGTAAATGTTTTTGTTATTATATAGGATAATTGAACACTTTCTGTTTTGGGTTTGACTAAACCCATTCATTTATCCTTAATTGTTTGCAACTTGTTTGTGTATTTTTATATTGCATGTATATCGTCATTAAGTTTCTTAATATTTTATTTTTATGTATTGTAATTATCTTGTGATATAATTTGTATTGTAAAGTCATGTTTGAAAATTGCAAGTGATTTAAATAAATAAATATTATTATTATTAACCGAGGTAAACAAACAAACAAACAATGAGTAATATTGGTATTAATTATGAGATGGATTTATAACCATGACTTTAATGATAAAATAAAAACAATTTAATGAAAAACATTTTATTTTAAAGTCCTATTTTAAATTGATTTAAAACTAATTTAACCTTTTTTTTTTAAACCTCAGTGATGCCACCTGTTGGGTTTAGAATGGGGGGTGGAGTGGGGTAGGGGGCAAGAGAAGGGCATGGCCCAATCCACAAGCCTTTCTCTCATAACCCCTACTCATTTCCCCTTTTTGTTTGTGATAATTTAAGACTTAGATGTCATATTTCTTGCACATTGTACAAATTTCAAGATTTTGTTACAATTTTTAGCAGAAAGTAGCAGATTTCTTGAAAAATATTTTAAGTGCTATAGTTGATGGTTGAAACCTCGCGGGCTGTAGGAGGAGCAAGAAGGAACTGCGATGCTGAGCGAAGCACGTAGCCAGGAGTATAAACAGTCAGCAGATCGGATATGTACGCCGGGCTAGATTGTTAAGAGCCTTATAAGTGATGAGGAGGATCTTGAAAACTATGCGATCACTTATAGAAAGCGAATGCAATTCATCCCACCTCACAGCTTTCTCCTGCTTTCACCAATGTTACCAGTCTAGCGACACTGTTCTGTACACGCTGAAGTTTCGCGATGAGGTTCTTAGGAAGTCCGTGCAGGAGACTATTATTGGCATCAAGACGAGACGTAACAAAGGCGTGGATGAGGCGCTCAGCTGTTGATCTGTCGATGTACCAACGAATTTGGCCAATTTTGTAAATGGCGAAGCAAGCAGAACGACAAATGTTGTTTATGTGAGGTGTGATGTTCAAGTGACTGTCCATTACTACACCAAGGTTACGCGCTTTATGAGCAGGTTGAACCTGCAACATCCCGACAGAGAATGAGAAAAGAGGATCATGTGCAGTCAAATACCTGGAAGAAATCTGGAAGACTTCTGTCTTGGTATCGTTCAGCAGAAGACGATTGGAAATGGTCCAAGCCTTGACATCACGAACACAATTCTCAAGGCATTGGAGCTGCTCAGTTCTGTCAGAAGGTCGCAGGGTCAAATACAGCTGAGTATCATCGGCACAAATCATAGTATTGACACCATGACCAGCAATGACGTCTTCAAGTGGGGCTGTGTATAATGTGAAGATGAAAGGACCACATACAGATCCTTGAGGCACGCCACAAACTCACCATGGATATCAGATGTCTTCAAACTAATAGAAACCGACTGTTTACACCCAGAGATGGTTATCTTTAAAAATTAATATCTCCAAAGCTAAATAAGATTTTGATCTATTGTTTTCACTGTTATTTGTAACAATTCAAGTGTTAATTAACTAAATCATAAAAACTTGAAACAACATTTCTAAAATACACAAAATCTGAAAATACAGTGTTTCTAAACTAAATTGCTAAATTTTTACTTCATTTGTCCCTGATTTGTCCCCTACCCCATCACTTCGTCAATCCAAGGGCTTGCACACTAGTTAAAAATAACTCAACGATAAAGGCAATGTACATTCAGAAAATCAGTAGTTGAATTGGACGAGTGGATACAGTATCTCTTGAACGTGTATGTTTTTGTGGGGTCAGTTGGTGGGATCTGGTCAAAGACATGGTCAAAGTGTTGTAATTTCAAACATTACCTTTTATGGATGAAATCTTTTACCAACCGCTACAAGATGAGACATGTGTTTTGCAAACTGCTGTGTATAGTCAATGCATGAGTAGCATGCCTGCCAACTAGTAAGATTTAATCTTATTTAGTAAGATTTTTGGGCTTATGACAAGGTAATAAATACAAATAAAATATTAAGAAAATTTATGAATATATACATGCAATATAAAAATACACAAACAAGTTTCAAGCAATTAAGGATAAATGAATGGGCTTAGTAAAAACCCCAAACATAAAGTGCTCAATTATCCTATAGGCCCATATATAATAACAAAAACATTTAAATGAATACAGTGTCGGAAGTCTTGTACTTCTGGTAGGGTACCCCAAGATGGATAGGTCAACAAGTAGTTTGTGTGTATGGGGTGCATAACATGTGTACACCTATCAGTTGTATTTGCAGGTTATAATTTACATATTATTTTACACATGCTTGCTTTTTTTATTAGTGACTTGCGCGTCTCAGCCTTGCATTTACATTTTGCAGTGAATTATAATGAATATCTCTGACCATTGTAATTTCAGATTAGCAGTAATTTAGAGGAGGCTCACACCTGGTTTAAGACCCGCTATGATGCATTGCAACATGAATTAGCCAGGTCTAGAGAGAAACAAAACCAGCTTGAAAAAATCAACGCTAACCAGCTACAAGAGATTACAGCGGAGAAAACCAAGGCTACACAACAGACTGTCAAAGCCAAAGCAATGATTAAGGTAACACTTATAATACAAAATTCCAAAAGTGAAAAATTGATCTTTTCAAAATACATTCTGAACATTGAATCGGATAGACTTTTATTCAACCAATCACTTATCTAAAAATATTTAGCAATTTTGTCTGCAAAATATTTTTGGTATTTTCAAGTGAAAAATACTAACATTCAGACTCAAATATGATTATTTCCAAACAATTTTTAGCTGGTTGCACCAAAGGGTGTGTTCCCATTGCTAATGTAGTTCTAGAACTAGCATCAAGTTCACATTGATTTATGTTCCCATTACGCTGATAACCCTGCGTCAAATTTACTATTTACTGAATGGTAGGTCGAGTCCACATATCCGGATGTAGCATTGTCAATCGCGGTCTATCCATCTCGCTCGCTAGCAATGATGTGCCATGTTGCACATATTACAGAAGCAATTGTTACGATTTTTAAACAAATCATCAGGCACCTTAGTAATAAATACGAGGTCCAAGTTTTAAAAAAAAAAACATATTTATTAAAAAAAGACTTATAAGTCTTACAGAAGCAATTGCTTACTATTTTTAAACAAAACATCTGACACCTTACTGTATAAATGGTTTATGCGCTTTTCGCGCTCAATTCTCCAAGCGCGAAAATAAATGTAGCGCGAAAAGTGGTATTTATATACCGCCGCACGTTGAAAAATTCACAAGCGCGAAAATAAAATTGCGCGAAATGATTCAAAATAACTCGAAATCAGGACTTGCGCGAAAATAACTGAGTGCGAAAATTTAAGCGTTTACAGTATTAATAAATGGGAGGTCCAAGTTTCAAAATAATTCATATTTAAAAAAGGACTTAAAATCTTTTTCGATAAATATGGATTTGGGGGTATTTTTTTGTAAAGCGATGGATATTTTTCTACATGAAGAAAATGTCATCAATCTTAATTGCTCTAATGCAGGGGTTCTCAACTAGTCTTTATAATGCGCCACATAAATAAAAAAAAATTGTATGGGAAAGCGCCAAACTTACCTATTTCGCAGTGTATTCCTAATGTATTTCTTTGATTTTAGAGAATGTCAAAGCGCCAATCAGTACTTGTCAAAGCGCCATCCCTGCTCTAATGTTACAACAAATACTCATGTAAATTGCACAGTTATAAATGAATGAACATCTTGAGCAAAACAAGGATTGATTTGGAAGAAAATATTACTGACTTCAGTGCTGCAAATCCTTTGTGTTGAAAATTTGTGAAAACCTTCTATACTCTATACTCTGTAAACCTTGAAGTATGCAACAAGCAGCTGATTAACGCACTAAAACCAACGGGGAAGTTAATTAGTTCGTATTTCTCAAACAAAACAACTTAACCAATCTTGCTGAATATTCAAATGAACTTATGTTCAATGTCTGACCATGTGTTAGTAACAAAATTAGCCCAAAATAATACCAAAATCATGAAGAATTCATGTCGAAAAATATAATACACAGTGATTTGGTCTTAATCAATCATTAATAGTCTCTACACAATATAAAACCACCAGTTCACAATGTTGTAAAATACAAGGGATATGCTATGGGTCTTGTAACAGAGTTTGATTTCTTGTTGCATACTTCAGGCGGTGGCGGACACGATAAATAGCATCCACTAGATTTAGGGACGAGGGATTTCTAAAACGCAAATTTAGGGTACGATTTACGTGTATTTCTATTGGGTCACGTGACTCACGTATTGAAGACAAAAATTCCAAAGATCATATTTTTACCTTTCCTCAAAAAAATACAAAAGCGTTCTTATAGTAATCAACATTATTATGTCATTCCAAATTCGCTGGGGTTCACGCGTGAACCCCACTTTTTATATATGTTATCATACTTTTTTACCGATTACGAAAATAATTTTAGTGATCATCCCTGAAGTAGTATTTTTCCACGAATCCCAACGGCTTCACGCCAGAGGCGGTATAGGACATGACGTCACCGGGGATCGGCTACGATACCGTATACCGTCTGGCGACCAGTAACAGTTGCCACGACCACCCTCCTCTGGCATACTTCAAGGTGTATAATCAGACTCTGTTACAAGATCACTAGCATATCCCTTGTATTCTGCAACATTGTGAATTGGTGGTTTTGTATTGTGTAAGAGACTAGTAATAATTGATTAGGATTGATCAAGACCAAATCACTGCATAGTAATATGTTTTTACATGAATTGTTCATGATTTTGGTGTTATTGTTGGCTAATATTGTTGTTAACACAGTCATGGACAAACATTGATTTTAGTTCATTTCAGTATTCAGTAAGATTTGGTACTTAGGTAAATGTTTCAAAAAATAAGGACTTATTTACTTCCCCGTATGGTTAGATTGGTTTTTGTGCGTAAATCGGCTGCTTGTTGCGAACTTCAAGGTTTATAGAGTATATACACTCTGCATCATGGCCTCCAACTGGTAATAATTTGTTTTCTCCAATTCATACAGGCCAGTCGTGAAGCTTTGAGTCGTGTAGCAGATAAAGCTGAAATAGATCACGTAGAGACTCAAACACATTTTAGGACCATGACGTACAAACTACAAGCAGAAAGAGACCATTCTACTTTAGCTGATAGGAAGGTGCACAATATACTAGTAAGTTTGAAGGTAGCTTGTGATCATAAATTTTCAGTTCAGCTTGTTCAGTCTTAAGCTGTTTTAAGCTGTGGACCAGCCTTCTCAGGAAATCAGCAGTATTACAAACACTTCTTTTAAAGCAATACTATAGATGAGTTGACATAGGACGTCATGCCCGGCAGTGTGCGCGGTCATATCCATTGTTCCTTGCATTGGGGCAAGCATAGTGGCATATTGGCAGAATGCCAATAAGTTGAGAATCATTTGAATACAAATACTTATTATGTTGACGCATCACATTGTTTCACCATTGTGGCTCATATTATGCCCTGTAATAAAAATATTGCATAAAAATGGCAAGTTGGATCTATGAATTGGCTTTATTTAGATGAGAAATAAATGTTGGCTTGCCAGAGATTTTCCCTCAAACATGGGTGTAACTTAGTTATTGCGGTAACTTATGCATGCATGTGCCCCTCCCCCAATCTGGTTAATAAAAGGGTGGTTGCACTTAACATGATATGAATTAAACCCCAAGGAGCAGGAACTTCAATGATTTGTCTCCTTTGAGAAAACTAATTGATAAAAAATAACTGAAACAGATAAAAAACAGCCATCAAGATACAGTATTATATCTATTGCACTGTTCTAGAAAAATGTTCTTAACATTACTTAATCTTTAAAACTGTACTCAGTCAAACACCAACTCAATTATAATTAGAAAAGCATTGCTAAAAGATGTTTCATTTTGTTTTTAGGGACAAAACAAAATTTGAACAGCGCCACCATTTTACCAGTTTATGCTAATCATCTCACAAACGAATCGATCGATTTGAATATTTTTTGCATCAAAACATGTGCAACCCCTATCTTGACAATCTTGACAACAGCTTTATTGGGTTATGTTGCATTTTCATGCTACGCATGTGAAGAAAATCCTGGGTCTAAATGGAACCTGTGCACTTAAATGTTGAAGAAAAAATTCTTTGGAAATAAAAATGGCTTATAAAAAAGAGCTAAAATTTTGGAAAAAATAGGGCTTAAACTAAAATTTTGGACAAATTTAAGGCTACGGAAATTTACATAAGATTAGACTCCATGAAGACAACTTTGTAAAATTTGTGATTATTGTTTATTTATTTATTTAAGCTTTCATTATACAGGGTAGCTTCTTCAGTGGCTAAGCACTGACTGCTATTCTAGAAGGCCCTGTTCCAATTGTAATACAAATAAAACATGATTTACAAGAAATTATATAAAAATAATATCATATATACATATCATATACAAAACATAAACCAAATGGGGAACATATTCAAATATCATGAATTAGATATTTGAATTGTTCAAGGGACAGAGAGTTAAATTTTGAACGAGTCTCAGTATCAACAACGGTTTTCCAAAGGTTTGCTGCTCTGACATGAAAAGGAGTCTTAGAGAACTGAATGGAGCGTGAAAAGAGGGTCTTTAGGGCTGCACATCCGTGAGTCCCCCACCCCCGGATGCCTGATCATATTAAATGAAACATATCACAAAGCAACAATACCAAAAGGGTGGCTACACTTTACCATGGTATGAATTAAATCTCAAGGAAGCAGGAAATAAGTGAAAGAGATCAAAAAACATCACCAAGTTTCTCTCCTTACCTTTGATTTGTGAATGAGACAGCTCATTGCTAACCAATCCGTTCAGCTTAAATTTATGTCCTCTTGAACCAAATTTTATCTTTACATTCGGTATAATAAGTTTCCTTACAATGTACTTTATAGTCACATAGTAAGGGCAAAATCTATTTTTAGTTTGAAGGAAACTAAATACAGATAGTCTAGCTCAGTAAATATGTTTGTTTGGTTGGTTGAAAATCAGGTTAATTCCAAGTTTGCAAATGTTGAGAATGACCTTGTGTA
>JXSR01S001758.1:0-11525 GCA_000969725.1 Ophiothrix spiculata
GTCGACCTATCGATTGAGCTAAACAGTTCAGACAATCTGTAGTGTCATTATATTTCAAGATATTTCAACCGCGAAAAACTGTGGCTTTTCAACAAATCATTTATGTGTCTGATTTTGGGTGGCGCTATACTGTTAGGTTCTTAATATATATAAGAAAAAGAGCTTCGACTTATGGCATATATGCGATACAGGGGTGTGTTGGGGTATATGGTGAATTTCATAGAATAATAAAACACCAGTGATGAAGATGAATTCAAAAACGGTGTGATTTCTGGAAAGACAAACTTCTAATTAGAGGGCATGACACTCATTTTGTGGAAAACATCCAAAAATCGGTGTCATTCAATGACAGACTAAAGATTCTTAACTCCACAGCAAAAATAAAACCCCACCGTGGATAAACTCAACATCCCATTAGTCTTCAGCACGACATACACAGGACACCTTAAAACACAAGACTTAAAGACCAGTTTATTAAACAAATTGGTATCTAAAACATAAAAACACAGAACTTAACAAAGTCTTTCCAGAACCACCTATAATTGCTTTCAAAAGATCAAACAACATACAAGATAATATCATAAATTCTAGACTTCCCAGTGACGGGAACTTAGAGATTTTACAAGAACTCCTTGAAGAACAATAACCGCATTTTCCCGTTGTACTTCTTTATATACCTACTCATCTCCAATTGTTCAAAGTTCAGCAAGGGAAGAGGGATGGTTTAGCCAATAATTCCAGGAAAACCCCCACCATTGTCGTTCCAAAGTCCGGATACCTTGTACTTGACTTAGAACATCAACCAAATATAATACCTCAATAATTATATCGATATATAACATACTTTGGACCATACTATACAATTCCGTGGACCTATGAGATTTTCCCATCCATAACAACTACTTCATTAAACATGTTTAACACATGTTTTACTCCATTTTAAAACCATCGACTTTCACCATTTCCAAACCTTTTCTTAGACAATATTCATTATTTTATACTTCAACACGTAAACATAATATACAACTCTTTGGCGCGCTCTTTTTCAAACTCAACTACCATTACGGACCAGCAGTGGTTTCTCCGACGTCAACAATACGAACACAAAAGCCAACGCAATAAACAGGACCAGTCATTTTACGTCTCTGGGTGCTGGCGGTAACAGCCCCTACTCTCAACATTGTTTCGGTCTTCCCGCCAATTTGAAATGGCTCCAAATTCACCTTATACTTCCCCGCAGAAGAAATCACCTGCAAAAATGCCAGCGCCTGTTGCTGATTTCCAGCTTGATCTTCAGGGAGATATACAAAGCGGCCAAGCTTTACCTGAGAAACGTCTTACCACCGAGAATTTCAAGATTGTCCGAGAACATGCAGATCCGATTCGCTCTTTAGCTAGTTCTAGAGAACATCTGAGGCAGTTCTAAGATACAAATTTGCGTCTACATGAGCAAGACGCGAGACCAAGATGGCAAGGAAGACCTATTTCATCTCCTATTCTACCGGGAACAACGGGATTTCCTGAAGACTTCCATGGCAAGTGGAACAAGACAGTAAAGAAATTTGAAAGAAAATTACGGCAGAAAGTTATCAGCATCATCCCTCAACTTTTGGACACTAAGATCATCACGATGCGTAATAGCAATTTAGAAACGGTAAGACAACTTACTAGTATCAAGAAGAAGAAGCGAAGCTGTTTTCCTTCGACTATGTACTAGAAAAAGTCCCCGTGATGGGCAGCAGACATCGTCAATGACATCAGAGACCCAGAGACAACGGTTACCACTAACTTTTACAATTTTTACCCAAACGGTCCTCAGGACCACCCTATCTTCTAAAAAGAAAAATGATCAATAGTCAATAAAATGCTTTTACATGCTATACTCATTGTATTAGGGTGATTCTAAAGTAACGTTTGTGACCGAAAAATTGGAAAATCTCACTTTTAAATGACCACAGAACCTAGCATAAACATTATATCCACAATTTTGGTTTTGATCATGGTGCTCACTGGTAGGATCAAGACATGCAGGTGTTTAAAGAATAAAATAATTGCCAAAATACTGAATAAAGTTCATGTAACGTTCGGGAACGCTTGTGACCTTGCACGGAAATGGTTTATTGCTCAAAATGACTTCAAAGTAAAATTTTTCTGTCATGTTAGCGAATTTTTTATCGCGCTTTTCACAGATGATTGGTAACATATTTACAAATAGTTCATAAAAGTGGTAGGAAATTCTATCTTCAGGATTTCTTTTTATGCAATGTTTTGTTTGGTAACGTCTGGTAACGTTTGTGACATTTTGGTGTAACTTTTTGGTAACGTTTGTGACATTTTTGAATGAAAACATGTGCTCATTCATGCACGGGTAGAAGAAATTAAAAATTTCTGATTAATAATTACTTTTCACGTACCGAGTAACAAACGCTGAATAAAAAAGCTGATTTTTTTCTTGAAATCAAAAAGGTTTAGTTTTCACTGGAATGAGCCATTGTGTCGCTCCAAATATCCTAATAAATAATGTATAAATAAAATCAAATAAAACTCCTCCAGATCCTACCACTATCCAATAATTAAAGGGAGCCAGTGGTCCCATAATGTGAAAATTGGCTATTTTGGCCATTTTTGTTCTTTTAAAATTTCAAATTACACACAATTTCACCTTTCATTTGCTTTTTTATTTGACTTCAATCGGACCTTCCGTTCAGATTTTTTGGCAATTTTAATGGAAAGAAGTCTCGCAAAATTTATACAAAACACTGTTTCTCCTATCCAAATGTGTGTATTGCATTTTATTTTGTATTTTATTGATTTCAAGAAGTAAAATCTTAACAAAAATTGAATAAAATGACAGAAACTAGCAAATATCACTTGTTTTGGTGAAGTATTTTCATTTTGGCCATGGTTGTAAGGTTCTAGGTTCCAGAACACTTCTAATGAAGCTAACTAGCATATTTTTATTCATAATTTCCAAAATATTCGGTTTTTCGTCGTTTTCACCATTTTACGCAAAACGCGTTTTTCAGGACTGCGCGCATGAAACTTGGTGAGAATCTTTAAATTAGGCAGATCCTACTTATTATAAAGAGAAAAGTTTTAAAAAGTCCTTTTTTTTTTCGTGAGACAGGTTTTCGTATTTTTTTCCGATTTGCGTAATTTTTGAGATTACACATCCCTGGTGCACGCTGTATGAAATGTTTTTTTTTATGTATTTTTTTAAATAATATTTTTAATAATATTTTAAAATAAATGTGTACAAAGGAGGAAGTTCAAAATCACTTCGGAACATATCGAAAAACTGCGCGCAGTGATATCCTTTAAAAATCTAATATGACCGCCGTTGCCATGGCAACAGATGACGCGACATACGTAAAAATGTAATAAAATGCATTCTACACTTAATATACATCATGTCACCAAATATGAAGTTTATTGAATGTGTATTTTAGAAAATCACCTTCGGGACCACTGCCTCCCCTTAAAAACAATCAACCTTTTGTCTCGCAAAAAAATATTTTTCCATTTAACTATGGAGCCTACACTTCTTTACCATCACCAAAATTCAATATAATCATTATAAACTGTAAAAATCTTATCATGATATTCCCTAATATAATTCCTACTCCAAACTTTATTACTTTAATAAAATTAGAAAGCGTTGTTCTCCTATTCTGACAATTCAACTTTTCAATTTTACACAAAATCCAAGATGGCGACTCCAATTACGCAATCACCATGCACGTGCTCGAAAGGAGCACACTCCACGAACCCTCAAAATCACTTAAATTCTTGTAGTTTTTCGCATTTTTCTACTAGGTCATTATCGCATATAAACTCAAGTTTTACATATATTATACACAGTGACCTATACTTTATCCCTAATATTTCCTTTTTTCCATGCCGTTTTTTATTTTCTCAAAAATCATGCATTTTCACCTCTGGTCATCCTTTTTGAGGTGAAGCCCATTTGCGTTTCATCTCATTCACTTCATGCATACCTCACTCCTTCCTGGTAATCGTTGATTAGAGTTAATTAATTCCTTTATTTGGCTAATATTTTCAATTGATTTTATAGGCTAATACATTATCTTCAAAATCATACCACATTTATGATATTTCATACGATTATTGAAAAGTTGTGACAACATTTGATGCACAATGTACGTATCTCATCTACACCAACCACATTTATGCCTGTTTTCATGTCTGGCTAAATTAGCTTATTGACTTATACTTGTTAATAGCGTTAATAATCAATTTTATTCGTGTTAATTCCAACTTGTTTTTGATAAACAATAACTAGCCTTTAAAATCATATAAGATTTGTGACACTTCAATGGATTTTTAAGGAGATATGACAGAATAATTCATGCACAATTTTCACTATGCCTCAACCTCACCCACCTCAACCTAACCCAACTCCACCCTGACTAAGTAGCTTTAACGGGTCATTAAGCTTAATTAATCACTTCATTTGGGTTCTATTCTTGGTTTCTTGAAAGTCAAATAAATTGTCTTTAAAATCATACCAAAATTATGACATTTCATTTGATTGTTGAAATGATATGACAAAAATTGATGCATAAATCACTCTCCATGTAACAAATCCACCATTTATGGGTGCCCACATTAAAAGGAATGACCCTCTGAGAAAACACAACTCGATGGCAAGTGCGTTGTCCCGCCAAGAACAAACAAATACAATTTCAAGTGACTTCAAGCGCGTCCGCATTGCATATCAATGAACCCTCGCGTGCCTAACACAATGCAATACGAGAACCCTCGCCATTTCGAATCCGGCAGTCGTGAGTCGAGCAGACAACACCATACTCCGCTCAATACAAACCACTGGATTTATTCCTGTTTTTGAACCATCTTTCAACATTTGATTTACATCAAAACAGTACAACAGTCAACGGAATCTTCACCAGTTTACCAATCATTAACCAGACCATCTTATCGGGGAATTGTTTATTTACACAGCTTGTATTATGTACACAACCGTAGGCTGTCTACAATATCGTAATACACATAACTATTGACTAGGTTAGTATCAAAGCTATTATAACTTCCAACTGCCAATATAATGGCAACCATTATATCAAAAGAGAAATTGATAAACACCACCAATGCTTTCCAAAAGAGAAGTATGACGAAGTGCTATACAAAAGAGAATTGACACAAAATCACAGTGCTTTCCATGTTCTTCGGAAGAGATTTGACCTAGTCTTGCTTCTACCAGCTTATTAAACAAAACACAAAGAAAGAAAACACATAGCATGCTATTCCCTAGCTCCTTGACACCGCTCTACACACATAATTAAGCAAATTCCAAGTATTATTACAAAAATAGATATCAACACCACCATGATTTTCTCTCCCTTCACCCGAAAACGAGCGGCTCTTTTTAGAGCCACCTATAAATAAAGACGGGATCCTTTTTACTACTACATTCTTCCATCAAAGAACCAACTCATAATTAAGATAAATCTTCCACCAATTCCACTTCAATTTCATATGGTAATAAATTATACTACACTCGTTTACACAAAAAACTTTCCCCCCTATGTTTTGTTGAAGAGGTAAAGGGATGAGGAGGATGATAAAGTTCAGAAAAAATTGAGATATGGAGGGGGTTTAAATTAAAGTTCAGAATTAATACCAGAAGGTTTTAATGTCTGGAGTTTTGTGATCCAATAAGATTCGCGTTTGCGGAGAATGTTGTCATCTTGTTTCCGAATTTGTTCAATACCCACGAGGGAGACATTGTCGATGGAATGGTCAGGCGAGTTAAAGTGGTCGACGATCGGCAGTTTTTTCTTGCGTAGCTTGATGTCTGATTTTGAACCAGTGAATCTTGTATATAACTGTGCCATGGTTTTTCCAACATACTGGAGCTTACATTTTTTGCAGGTTATCAGGTATATGACCCACGATGATTTGCAGTTTCACGTTATATTCCGTTATGGTCTATGGAAGGTGGACTTTGATTCCAGGGGGACCTTGATTACTTTTACACCGGACTTATGAGTATGGTGACATGCAAAATGCTGTTAAAATATGTATAAGAAATGAATAACTTTTACATAAATGTTGTTTCACCAAAAGTATCACTATTTCTACCAAAAACGTTACCAAACGTAAAAAAAAGTGTCAAAGTTACAAATTGTTTTGGCTGTGCCTTTTCCCCATTGTTCAAACTTAGACCCATAGCAATTTGGTCTCACCAGACATAGAATATACTGATTCATTTCAAGGTAAAGCATGGTGTCGATGTTGCTACTATATGGTGAAAGAGATTGTTTAAATACTTCAACATGTACATTGACATAATTGTATAATCGTTGCAGTTTATTGGGTTTTTTTTTTACTTTAGAGGTTCAAATCCAGCTTTTCTTAATGGAGGTCATTTTGACCAAAATTCCGCTTCTTTACCCCAAAACTCTCAGAAATTCAACACTACATACAAAATATACATTTGTACATGCTCTATCAAGTTTGACCTAATTTTCCGTTTCTTTACCCAAAACATCCAAATACTCGACATTACACCCAAATTATTATTACATTTTCCTCTTTTTGAACCCAAAACTCCGATCCATAATTCAAAAACTCTCAAATACTCGACAAAATATCCGTATATTCAATCGATCTTTGACCAAAATGTACTCAAAATAGCAAAATATACACAAAATATATCTCATTAATATTCATCATTATACATATTAGATCACACCCACCTCATTTTTATTCAACCTCTTAAATCCACTACCTTACTTCTAACGTAAACTAAGCGCAAAAGTTGTCTGTGTCTTTTCACCCTTATTTAAACTTGGTCGTATCTGTCCTTCCGTGTTTGTCTAAAACTCTTGCAAGATTGATGTTTAATAGAAATTGACAAGAACAAGATTTTAAATGAAAATTATTAGATTTTAGATCAAATCATTCAATATACTAGTATATGGCAGAACTTGTTGATAAAGTAACTCAAGGTGTGGACAAAAACGATTTTAACCAAAAAAGAGGAGTTTTTTACTTTACTTCATTACCTTCTGGAATAGCCCATTACAAACACAACATCGTTGTTTGACATCATTCTCTTTGCTGACGACACAACTGTATTAATTATTTCATCCAAAATGGAATGTATCAATAAAGAATTACATGAAATTACCAACTGGTTCAAAGCAAACGAACTTTCTGTAAATGCAAGTAAAACTAACTATAAAGTCTTGGGGATATTACATAATACTAGTAAATATATAGATGTAAAATTTAAAAATTGCAGTACTGATGGTGTTTCCGATATTGCTGACAGTATGATTAATGATGAACAATTTAGAAAACAGTAATCAATGTCATTTTAGATAGTGAGTCATTAGAAAGGGTCAGTTCTGTAAAATTTCTAGGCGTTATTATAATTGAAACCCTAACTTGGAAGAATTATATACATGCAATATCGAAAACAATATCTAGAAATGTTGGAATGATAACGAAATTGAAACATTATGTACCAGTATTATATTCCCTATATCGTACGCTTGTTCTACCCTATACTAATTACTGCATTTTAATCTTGGTGAATACTTGTAAAATATATCTAGATAAGATTCTCAAATTACAAAAGTGGGTTATACGAACTGTTTGTCATGAATATTACCGATGCCATATCGGAACATTATTTAAAGAACATAAAATTCTGAATGTATACACGGTGTATCAAAATTCTTTGTATCCTGATCTTGTTTGCTTTTCAGAATATTTTTCACAATGATGGGAATAAATTTTGATCGAAATATTTAAGTATTCAACAGATGGGAGTAAGATAGGCCGTCACAGTTCAGAAGTGGGACGGGTTTGTGGTTGTCATTACGGATATTTTCAATTTGTCATTTTGAAAAATATCAAATGCACCTGAGCTGAAACTCACCAGAAAAGTGTTATCGTTATTCTGTAAAAGTAAAAACATCCATGACACTATGATATTTAGAACTTTAATAGCAACATTTTGAGATTTATGACGTCATAAATACGTAACATCTTGATAGATTGTTATTATTTTGTCAGGAATGTATAGAGTAGACCCTTAGCTATTCTATGCTACTAGATAAGCCCACTATATGGCTGTCAATATCGAATATATACAAGAACATTAACCACCCTTTTTGGACACCATGTGACAGGAACTACAATCTTTAGACAAAGGTTAGTGTATAAATATTCGTATAAAACTGTTATCATCCAATAAATGACTTTAACTCGTAAAAACAGTGTTCCATTGCCTTCAAACTTTGAGATTATAAAGCTGAGATATTCTGCTACTCACTTATAACAGAAACTTTCAAATTAATAAACTCTTTCTATTTTTAATATGTTTTTGAAAATAAAACACATCTGGATACAAAGAATTTTGATACAGCCAGTATGATGCTTTTAATCTTGAATTGGGAAACTTTATGTACAAGCACCAAGCAAAACAGCTTCCAGAATTTTGTGCCGAATATTTTTGTAAACATAGCCAAATCCACAACTATCAAACAAGGAATTCACAAAATTATAGTAAATACATGTATAATTGCTAAAAAAAATGCTGATAGAGCGATTAGAATTACTTGACCTTTCAGGCACTTGGTGGCCTTTTGTTATCTCCTCAATATCAAATTGGTTCGTTTTTTGTTACGTTAATGATGTTTGTTTTATCATGTTTATGTTTATGTAACTTATGATATTATAATACAATTGATTGATTGATTGATTGATTCACTCTGAGACAAATAAACCACAGAGAAAAGCATCAACACGATCAGTGTTTTGTTACGCAGTCATCAAGATATGGTTCCCTTTTATGATCTTAAAAAGTGTATTGAAGCACTTTTATTGGCAATTTAACACTTAAGTGGTCAAGGGGGGGGGGGGGGGGGTCCATATGGACCCAACATTTCGTTTTTGCGCGTCACCGCAAAAACGCGAATTAATTTTTCATCGCCCTTCTATGTAATTGTCTAACTTTACCATACCCTTCACTTGGTGGCAAAATAATTCAAATCGACCCACCCCTTCCCATGCTAATTAGCATAAATAAGCATTTTCGAGGGCGCTCTTTAAATTTGTTTGCCCATAAAATCGTAACCGAACAAGTTTTTTCAAATTTTATTTGTACTTACATACTGCAAATATGAGCCAAATTTCATTGAAACATTTCATTGGGAAGTGAGTTTTCAAATTTTTGGCGGGAAAATTTTGAAAATTGATTTTGGCCGCCATTTTGAAACGGTTTGTCAGATTTTCTAATTGTTTTCTTTGTTTTAGTTCTTTTGAAGCACTTTACCTGTGACCAGAGTTTCAACGTAAAATTCCTTCGCGAAAGCGCTTTTTCGGTTGTGGGTCCATATGGACCCCCCTTGACCACTAACGGGCATTTGGAGGACCTTGACCACTTAAGTGTTAAGACATCATTGTCGTTAATTCAACCATTCTGTCTTAGTTTGATACCCTATGTGAGACTTGCAGAGTACCATGTCGATTTTGATACCCTATTATATTGCAAGTCTCTAGACCTGTCAAGGTCTCACTTTTTTGGTAACGCAGGTGGTTACCTGGTCGGAATACCCAGTTACCCCCAGGGAACTTTGAACGGACACCGTACCCCCTGAAGGTGGTAGGGTCGAAATTTGTTTCACTAGAATAAATAAGCGCAAAGGATGAACTTAGACGTTCACCAAGTCGGCTCGCGCTGTTAGCCAGGACATTTTAGCGGCAGTAAAATAAAATGGTAGGGTTGATGCACCCCCCCCCCTCGTAGAACTAGGGTTAATGATTTATTCGCTTTATTATAGTCATAATTAATCGAAATGTAATTAAAACTGAATGGATATCTTTGATTAATGTCTTTTACAGGTATTCAATTTGTTGGTTGAATTGGAATGGCAGCCCATCATATGTTGAAGCCAACAATACAAGCCTCTGAACTAATTTACCATGAACAAATTGGGCGTGGAGGTTTTGGAGACGTTTACAGAGCCACTTGGCAATCAAATGATTTAGGTGATATAGAAGTTGCTGTCAAAAAGATATTCATTCCAAAAAGTCGACAAGACATCTCAAAAGACTTGGAAAATGAAATCCAATTTTTGAAAACTTTAAAGCATCCCAGTATAATACAATTTTATGGATTAGCATTAACATCAGACCATGTTGTATTAGTGCTTGAGTATGCAAAAAAGGGTTCTTTAATTGACTATTTGAAGAACAAAAGTGAGCTACCTCGAGACCTAAAGACAAAATGGGCAACTCAAATTGCTCATGGGCTAAAATATGTAAGAGACAACAATGTTTTACATCGTGACATCAAATCGCCAAACCTCTTGATTACGGCAAATGACGACATAAAAATATGCGACTTTGGAATCTCAAAGATTCTAACAAGTACTAAGACAACTAACCATACTGACAAGGGAAGTTTGAGATGGCAAGCTCCGGAAATTTTCTCAGAAGGAATTCTCTCCCCAAAGGCAGATATTTATGCATTTGGTGTTGTGCTTTGGGAAATGGAGACGTGCGAAGAACCTTATAAAGATCAGATGGCAGCTCATATTATGTTCAAAGTCGATAAAAATGTTAGACCAGCTATCCCAGCCTCCTGTCCACCAAAGTTGACTTCCTTGATAGAGCGGTGTTGGAATAGGGATAAGGACATTAGACCAGATATCATGAGTGTTATCGATGAATTACAACACTTGGGAGATGGTCAGTGTAAGAATTTGCCTAAATGCGATAATGTAAAACCAAAGACAACGTCTGCAACTGCCACAAGCCAGGTTATGGATGTATTTTGTACTGCTCAACCAATACTATCAACACCGGCTTTATCGGTGGCAAAAGCACCTCGGCGTTTTGGAATGGGTGTACAGCAACAACCACCAAACGTTCCTATAAGTATGCCAGCAGTTGTAAAAGTTATTGGTACACCACCATCCGTTGCAGCACAGCGAATGCCACATCCACAGACAGTCAAAGGTCCTGTGAAAATTGGTGAAAGTCAGGGTCAAATGTTTTTTTCAAAGGAAATGGTCTACCCATCTTATGTACCCCTACAGTACTATCTTGATGCAAAACAAGCTGCAAACCCAGCAGCACAGGTAACTCAAGTGATTCCAGCTCCAAAAACCACTCATGAGCCTAGGCGTCCACCAAAACGTAAACGTGGACGAAAGTGCACAGAAATTACAGATGGAGAGAAATGGCATGTGCACACGCATGAGTTACCGCCACCAATGAAAAAAATCCATTTATCCAAACGAGAGGAACAGCATAGTCCGAGAGGTGAATCTGGAGTATGTGATAAACCTGTGCTACCACCAAAGAAACACAATTTGGAACAATTAGCAAATGCAGCACAGGCGACTCATCAACACGGTGATGGCAAATCGTCAATGCCTCCGCGTGGTCAGATCAGTCCATTGGATATTCCAGAATCGCATAAAGTTGCACATGTGGAACTGCAACGACTCCAGTCAGTCACCCCT
>JXSR01S001758.1:14905-31559 GCA_000969725.1 Ophiothrix spiculata
TTCAGGTCCATAGTTTTAACCAGAGATATTCAAGTCAGTATATATTTGTATACTATTTCCAGGCATGTTTCAATGTTCCATTAATGTGACTCTCATGTACAAACTAAACAACTAAAGTTGTTTATAATGAGCTTAACAAATTCAGACAAGATTCATAGATGACAGAGACACGAAAATGGCAAAGATCAGCACTTTATCGGAGAATATGCCGCATGCCGCATACGGTATATGCTAAAATGCCACATACGGTATATGCTAAGATGCTAATTTTTTGCCTAGTGTAAATCGACATTAGTGAAAATGTACAGTAAATCTCTATGATAAAGGAATGTGTAAAGAAGTATGTTGCCATGTTTCTTAAGATATTTAAGATATTTTTTGAAAGGAGGCATTTTGGAATGAACAATAAAACAGTCTCTCAAAAACTCAATGAGTTGTGCCCACATACGAGGGAGTTTGGCGGCAAGGGTATATTTATAGTCATGCGCCGTAAGTGGGGTTACCTTTTGGTAACACATAGGAAATGGGCAAAACAAGGAGTTTTTAATTGTTGCGTTTCTTAAACTTTAAAACTATTCACATTATGATAGGACAAGTATATGTATTTTAAAAGGGAACAAAGTAAGGAATCATCCTATTATAGTTTCAAGGTCCTTATACAGGGCTTGCAGAAAATATACAGGGTGTTACATATTCGATTTTTTTTTTCAGATGCCATTTTTGTAACCAAGAACATGCTTCTATATAGCTACATACAGCACAACTACTATCCAGTATCTTCCGGATAAACCTCTTTTTAGGTGTTCATTAATCATCCAATCACTTAGTCAGGGTGATTAAACTTAAAACAAATAATGACCCCAGATATCCCCTAAAATTACTTTTACCCCCAATTCGTCATGCCACATGTCACCCGCCTAAAGGGGTATCCTAGTGCCCAGTCTTATGAAAATTCATAAAAGGATGTGGGAATAGTGACACATTTTGCAACCACTTGTACATGTTGTAACCATCTTGACCATAGAGGTTTTTTGACCACAGATAACCCCAGATCACCTTCAATTCCATATATTTTTATGTCACATGTGTAACTTTACTTTGGTACTGTTGTGTCCATATCTTATAAAAAATCTATGCAAGTATGTGGGAATAGCGCCCAATTACATGAATTAAGAGCTCCTCATCCTTCGGCTCCTTCTCCTTGATTAGTTAACACATTAATTAATCTCAAATAAAAAACAAATTATTTTAACACAAACAGTTTTCATTTTATTAAAACATTATTCCTGTTTCATATGATACCAAATTTACTAATGTATAAGGTAATTACGACATAAAAAAACATAGCGCAGTAAAGGAATTTGTTACTGCACCGCTTAATTAGGTTACCCAATATATAACGGACGACCTTATAGCTGTCGGTTTTGGAAGTGATGTGGTCGTTGAAAAGTAATTGATATTGATGACGGCTGTTGACGGACCAATTTGTGAAATTGAAAGGATTTGAATTGAGGAGACAGCTAGAAGTAAAACAAATGGATAAATATATACGCCTGTTAACTAAATTAATGAGAGTAAGTTCTTTGATACGCCCAGCACATGACTTATCTCCCTTCTCTGACCTAAAATAAAACGGGAATCTTTGAATGAGCTACAAATTATTTACATGATTTTGTCTTTACACAAACCAAACCGGAGAGCAAAAGTCAACAAAGGGCAAAATGAGTGAGCGGTAAAGGGTGAGCAAGTATCTTTGTTTTGCAACGACAGTCCTGAGAAAACCCAAGAGTTTTGCTTTTAAGTAAGTTTCAAGTTCAAGTTCAAGTTTATTTTCCATTCAAAATACAGATAACACAGCAAAACAATAAAATAATTTAAAACACTACTATGGAGGAGTAGACTGGGAGGCCAAAGAGGCCTGTAAAATAGTCTACACCATGAAAAAACAACAACTTAGGAACAATATCATAAATTACAGCACGAGAAAAACAAGACAGGACAACGACATGCTCAAAAATCGAAAACATGAAGAGCAAGCTAATATGAGCAGGTAATATAATTTAATGAAGCTTTAATTGTACGTTTCAATGAGGGATTGCTTAAATGCATCCCGAAAATGCTTTGAGGTTTTGGACTTTTTCAATGATTTAGGAAGCGAGTTCCAAAGAATGGGGCCGCTTGAACGAATACCATGGTCAGAAAAAGATTTTTTATTATTTGTTATATGTCTTGTTGGATAGTCGTGGATATCAGAGCGTTTTGAAAAAAGTTGTTAAAGGCTTCAGGAAGATCGCTTATTGAGTATTTGTACATAAACAACCCTAGTTCTAATGTATACATATCATTAACTTTAAGAACATTGTTATTAGCAAATAATGGTCCAGTATGACTTCTGTAGTGACTCTTACACACTGTTCGAATTGACCACTTTTGGAGCTTTACTAGTTTATCAATATACAATTTAAACGTGTTTCCCCAAATAATAATGCCATAATTAATATAGGGTAGGATCAAAGTACAATAAAGTGTATGTAGAATGCGTGATGGAATAGAAAATTTCAGTTTGTTCATGACACCAATATTGCGAGAGATGGTTTTAGAAATACAATCAATATGATTTTTCCACGTGAGACACTCGTCGATAAGCACGCCTAGAAATTTAGTACATTTTACTCTTTTGAGAAGACTGCCATTTAGAAGAACAGTTAGGTTTTCGCTAATTTTAGACGAAGTCATATGAGGTGTACCTAAAATCATGTAGTTAGTTTTGCTCGCATTTACTGATAATTTGTTTGCTCTAAACCAATTACTAATTTCATTCAATTCATCATTTACGATGCTCATATTGCTAATGATATCCTTATGTGAAAAAGTAATAGTGGTGTCATCAGCAAACAATAAGAAATCAAGAACATTTGATGCACAAGTAATGTCATTAACGTACAATATGAACAATAATGGGCCTAATATGGACCCTTGTGGTACCCCACAAATAATTCCTTTGGAATTTGTCACTTGTTCATTCCATGTCAAATCATGTGACACTTGTACACCAAGTAAACGTAAACTTTAAAAACCCGTAAATAGTCTTTCAAAATAACTATTTTTAGGTTTTTCTCAAGATGGTATAAACTAATTGAAATAATGTCATTGAATATAGATACACTTATCCTTTCATGAAAAAAAAAATCGGGGGTCTCACCTAAGTTGGGGTTAACCCAACTTAGGTGAGACCCCCGATTTTTTTTTTCATCAAAGGATAAGTGTATCGATATCCAATGACATTATTTCAATTAGTTTACGTTTACCATTGGTAGGGCGTCAAAGTTGGCGGGTTGTTGCCACCTCGGAAAATTTTAAAACACAATTTTGAAAAATATCTGCATGCTATTGACTTGAAACTTACAGAACATGTTAGGAGTGTTAATTCCTTCATTTATTAGCAAAAAAACCGACGATAATCGGACATTTAGAATTTTTATAGGGATTTTTTGAAAAAGTGACCATTTTGCAAAAAGTCGGTTTTTTTCGGTACGGAAGTACTTTGTGACGTCATAATTACGTAACGCCTCGACCATTTTCATGATCTTGGTATCAATGGAAAGAAGAGACCCTACCCTATACTATAGTAACAATTAATATAACTTGAGACGGTCCCAAGTTTAAAATCACAGAGGGGGTGGTAACCACCACCCCTTCCCCCCAGGAAGACGTGTTACAGAAAAAGGCTTAGGAAGACGAGTATATAACAAAACAAAAATTACTAGACTATATAGACACTTTTGATCGTTTGTGCAAAACAAAAATATGACATCTTAAACTTTCAAATTGGAAATGATAAAAATTTAACCTTTATTGTAACCTTTAACCCCTAAGAAAATGTCAGCTGATGGAGTCACCATAGGCACTTTTGATCGTTGGTTCAAGACGAACAATTGGACACCATAACCTTTAAAACTGGACAAAGTTGAAAAATTGAGCTTTATCATGAGTCATAACCTTTGACACCTAAGTAAAGGTCGACCGATGGGGTTACCATTAAAACTTTTGATCGCTGGTCAAAGACAAACAATTAAAAACCTTAACCGTTGAAATCGCATAAAGTGGAATTTGCAATTCGCAATTTGACCTTTCTTTTGACCTTAAACCCCCAGAGGAAGGTCGAGCGATGGGGTCAGCATCGACACTTTTGACCACTGGTTCAAGAATTCGGACAAAGTTAAAAAATTGACCTTTTATTTGACCTTTGGCCCCAAGGGAAAGGTCTGACGACGGGGTCAATATTGACACTTTTTACCGCTGGTCCAAGACGAACAATTTGACACCTCAACCTTTGAAATCGGACAAAGTTGAGAATTTGACCTTTATTTTGACCTTTGACCCCCAGGGAGAGATCGGATGACGGGGTCAATATTGACACTTTTGGTCACTGATCCAAGACGAACAATTTGACACCTTAACCTTTGAAATTGAACAATGTTGAAAATTCGACCTTTCTTTTGACCTTTTACCCCCAAGGAAAGGTCTGACGACGGAGTCATCATTGACACTTTTGATCGCTGGTCCAAGACGAACAATTTGACACCTCAACCTTTGAAATCGGACAAAGTTGAGAATTTGACCTTTCTTTTGACCTTTGACCCTTAGAGAGAGGTCGGATGGCGTGGTCACATTGACACTTTTGATCGCTGGTCCAAGACGAACAATTTGACAACTTAACCTTTAAAATCCGACAAAGTTGACAATTTTGACCTTTCCATTCAGCTTTCTTTTGACCTTTGACCCCCAGGGAAAGGTCGGACGACGGGGTCACTATTGACACTTTTGATCGCTGGTCCAAGACGAACAATTTGACACCATAAACGTTGAAATCGGACAAAGTTGAAAATTTGACCCTTTTGTTTGACCCCTGGTGACCATGTGACCTCTGATAACATTCTCATTAAGTTACAATTGTAGAGGGTCTCAAGACGTTTCACATCCATAAATTTGATGACCGTACCTATAAATCCGATTAGTTGAAATTTTTTTCACGAAAATCATGTTTTTGACCTCGTGACACCAAGTGGGGTCAGGTGACATAAATAGGAGGTGACCCCCCTACCACTGACCAAGTTTGGTCCAAATCGGTCATTGTGTTCCAGAGATATAAGCCGTCGAAGTGTTGCCAGAAGAAGAAATATAGAAAGAAAGAAAGAAGGGGAGAAAGAAAGAAAAGAAAGAAAGAAAGAAGAAACCGGTCAAAAACAGAACCCTGCAGCCGAATGCGGCAGGGTAATTAATCAAAAAATATATAACCCTTGTTTTACCCATGTCGCCAGCCATGTTGCGTTCTATACAGTTTGCCTGTTCAAGTTTGTCGTAAGTTATCTCATTAAAGGACAAAGGATTTAGTTTACATTTGTTAACTAAATTGTAAATGACAAAAGAAATATCGAATTAATTTTACCACAATACAGGGACCTGTTAATCAGAGTAGTTATAATAATAATGCACTTATAATGCGCCATCTATCTAGACAAGCCTATTCCGAGGCGCAAACATTAACACATAAATTGACAAACGTGATATACACTACATGAATAACATAAAAAGACATTTCAAAGAGTAACTTTAAGCATGATCATATGCAAGTTCAAACAAATGAGTTTTTAAAGTCTTTTTGAAAGTGTTCAATGAATTACAAAAACGAAGATTAGCAGGAAGTGAGTTCCAGAGTCTAGGAGCACAAGCACAAAAGGCACGATCGCCATATGAAGAGCAAGTCCGTGGAATAGTGAGGAAATGTTTATCTGAAGATCGAAGTTGACGAGACGGAGAATGAAGATTAATAAGTTCCTTGATATAAGGAGGTGCCATGTCATGAAGAGCTTTCCAAGTGAGAAGGAGGATTTTGAAATGAATGCGGTATCTAACTGGTAACCAATGAAGACGATGTAAGACGGGTGTTATATGATCGTATTTCTTGGTTCTGGTAAGCATGCGAGCCGCAGCATTCTGAGCCTGTTGTAGTTTATTGAGCTGTCGTTCTGTAATTCCATATAACAATGCATTGCCGTTATCAAGCCGTGATGTAATTAAGGCATGAACAAGTGTTGCAGCAGTGTCATCATTAAGTACATTTCGAATTTCATTTATGTTTCTGATATGAAAATTTAGTATAGGATAGGCTATTGTCTTCGACGAAAGCAAAAATGTCTAGAGGTTTTTAGTTGTGCTTTTTATCGTGTAAACACAAAAGGATTGTTAAGGATTGCAATTTCTCAAGTGGGGATTATCTCTACTTATTGACTCCCGTAAATAGAATAAATAATTGGTTACCAAAACTATGGATTACAAAATGCAATGTTATGCACAGACAGAACATTTGAACTGGCTAAGTGTACCCCTACTCTTTACACTTTCATGCAGGTCACACACATGTACAGTGTGTATCAAAATAATAGGTACTCAACTTTGAAGTGTTTTTTCTAAAAGCCTTGTAAAATCGAAAATATAGATCTGAAAAACAAAACATGTTGCATATTTATGTATAAATATTGTGTTAATGTAATGCAACTACATTTTTCGAAATATGTGTGACATTTCATGCAATTTTACGGGTAAATTATTTCACGCGATGAACCTTCAAGATATGCCGGTGATAAAAGTCCTGTGAAAATCTTGCGTTAAAATGTGCTAAAACAAAATTAATGTAACGGTTGCTTTTGTTTACCTTTACACATGATAAACAAATATGATATTTCCCAAATTCTATCATTGCGCATGCGTAACCAATTATTGTAAATATTAAAGTATATATCTTTGAATACCCGTCGAATACACAATCAGCCAGCTAGTCTACTGGTTAGCAGCCTGAACTTTTAATCTCAGAGCCGTGGGTTCGAACCTCGCCGGAGTCGCTTTAGTAAATTTCATTTTTTTTACGTAGCGTATTGGTTTGTCTTCAATTATTAATTGTAACGAATGAAATTCTCGAATTTTTGGCATGACTTATATAACCAAACAGGTTACTTTTCAGTCTGGAAAATAAATGTTGCATTCATTGCATATTTCAGTGCAGCGAGGCCATTCAAATCAAACTCTGACATGAGATCCGTGCACGGTATCTGACGTCAGAGGATGACCCGTCGTGACCAAATGTAGTACTTATCGAAATTGTGATGCCCAGCTATGCAATACAAATTGCAGGCAAGTACGAAGAGCCGATATTAGGTATTTTTCGTACGTCACATCAAACGTATATTTTTCCTCTTGTTTTTTCTTCACTTTACAGGCTTCACAGGCAAAATATATATTTCGAATTTTATCAATCTTGAGTTTTTATATTTTTACTAGCAGAATCGATCCAACTGACGGCGTTTTATCTTCTAAAACAAGATTGATGTAGGATTTTAAATTTGGTTACTTAAAAAGTTTCAAAATCGTTGATTTTTTAAAATAGAAAATGCCATTTAATGCTTCTTTTTTATCAACAGCAAAAAAACGCATATGGTCATATTTTTTGAGGTCGGGCCCATTTGCGTTACAACTCACTCACTTCATCCATACTTAACTCCCTCCTGGTAATGGTTGATTAGAGATAATAAACACCTTTATTTGGCTATTATTTTTAATTTGATATATAGACTAATACATTATCTTCAAAATCATACCAAAATTATAACATTTCATACAATTTTTGAAAAGTTATGATAATATTTGATGCACAATGTACATATTTCATCCACACCAACCGCATTTATGCCCGTTTTGATTTCTGGCTAATTTGCTTATTGACTTTAACTTGTTATTAGCGTTAATGATCAACTTTCTTCGAGTTAATTCCAACTTGATTTTGATAAACAATAACCAGCCTTTGAAATCAAATCAGATTTATGACACTTCAATGGATTTTTAAGAAGATACCCGCCTCATCCACACCCGCCTCCACCCTGGCTAATTAGCTTTAACAGGTTATTAAGCCTACTTAATCACTTCATTTTGGGTTCTTTTCTTAATTTCTTGAAAGTCAATTAAATTGTCTTTAAAATGATACCAAAATTAAAACATTTCATGGGATTGCTGAAAAAATATGACAAAGTTTATGCATAAATCATTCTCAATGTAACAAATCCACCTTTTATGGGTGCCCACATTAAAAAGGATGACCATATGCATTGTATTGAAGAAAAAAAATCATACCCACGTTCCCAATTTGCATTTGCTTTCACCATTGAGGGTTCAAAGCCAGCATTTTAAGCAGGTCACGTTAAGAAAACAAAATACTCGCTACCAATTTTTTTCACGTTTGGCGAGATTTGGAACACAAAATTCGTATAATGAGCTCATGAACAGGGTCGTTACGATTAGACCAATGTAGGGCGTACTCATCAGGAGCAAAAGTTGGAATGATGAAAACCGTGGCCTTCGGGTGAGAATGTGTGATTGAGAAACCACTTGCAGTTAACAGTTAGATGAAAGATGAAAGATGAAAGATTGATGTAGGGTTTTAAATTTGGTTACTTAAAAAGTTTCGAATTCGTTGATTTTGTTTTTATAGAAAATGCCATTTAATGCTTCGTTTTTATCGACAGCAAAAAAACACATATGCATTGTATTGAAGGAAAAAAATCATACCCCCGTTCCCAATTTGCATTTGCTTTCACCTGAAAGGGTTCAAAGCCAGCACTTTAAGCAGGTCACGTTTAAGAAAACAAAATACTCGCTACCAATTTTTTCTCGTTTGACGAGACTTGGAACACAAAATTCGCATAATGAGCTCATGAACAGGGTCGTTACGATTAGACCAATGTAGGCCGTACTCATCAGGAGCAAAAGTTGGAATGATGAAAACCGTGGCCTTCGGGTGAGAATGTGTGATTGAGAAACCACTTGCAGTTAACAGTTGATGAAAGAAACTCTTTACGGTGTCTGCACGTAGTAACTAGTTAATATTTGCAGATATTATAAGTAACCCAATATATAGTTATATTTAAAAGTAACCCAATCAATGATATTTCCTTATAAGATATTCAGATTTTCAAGTAATGCTTTTCTTTGTAAAATTCTCTCTCTCTATGACAGCATTACCCCGTCATGTGGCAAGGTCAACTAACATTGAAAAACGATATTGCAGCCATTCAGATGCACTATGTGTCTGGCAATGAGAAACTAGCCCAAGATTCACTTGTATCAGCTATGCCGTTGAGGATTAGTCAATGCATGCGGCTTAAACCATCGCAGCTAGAGGGCGTCAGTAGGTGTATATTGGTAAGTAATTATAAATGGTCGTACAATATTATCTGGTCATTATATTGAAATCATTTTTTCACAAGCAAAGGAACTTGTTAGACGTTGTGCACTGACTCACCGGGTATACTGTATATAGCAAGAATGAGCATGAACCGCCGCGCCCGGGTCTCGAACCCACAACCCCTTTATTACGAGACATGAGCTCTAATCGCCCGGCCACGCTCCCCTATAGTAAGGCAAAGAATACTAGAGACATTTGTGCTCCCAGAGCACGACCATTTGGGATGGTAAATATGATTGTTTACTTCATGATGATCAATTTGACACCTTTTTTGGAAATTGAGCAAAGTTTCAAATTTGACATTGCTCTTGACCTTTGTACCTCTAAGAAATTTAACAAAAATGAAAATTTGACCTTTGACCCATGAACTTTGACGTTTGGGATCAAAGGTCACCTAGAAATGTTCAGTATAATTTGATCAATCTATCTGAGTAAACAGAATAATTACACCACTTTGCACTTAGCAGATATTGATTTTTGATGATTTAAAAAAAAAATGGTAAAATTTGACCTCCAAAAGACCTCCTTAATGACCTTGGATGATTTTAAAAATGTGTTTATGTTGCTCAGAACGTCCTGAAGTACATAATACCAAGTTTCAGGTCAATTGGAGCATTTTGATACCATTTCTCAAGCCAATCAGAGCATTTTGATAATTTGACCTTTGACCCTATTTGACCCCACAAGATCCCCTTAATGACCTCGGATGACTTTTAAAATGTGTTTATGTTACTCAGGATGTCCTAAAGCACATCCATGCCAACTTTCAGGTCAATCGCAGCATTTTGGTTATTTGGGACCTTTGATCCCGTTTGACACCCTAAAGATCCATTTAATGACCTCTGATGATTTTTAAATGTGTTTATGTAGCTCAGAATATCCTAAAGTACATCCATATCAAATTTCACGTCAATCGGAGCATTCTGGTAATTTGACCTTTGACCCCCTTAAGACATCCTTAATGACATTGGATGATTTTAAAAATGTGTTTATGATGCTCAGGATGTCTTAAAGTACCTGCATACCATTTCTCAAGCCAATCAGAGCATTTTGATAATTTGGCCTTTGACCTACGAAATTTTGACCTTTGGGGTCAAAGGTCACCTACATGTGTTAAGTATTTTTGTTAATCCACCCGTGCTAGTAGAACATTTCTACCACACTTAACTTTGAAGTTAACTTTGAATAATTTCACCTTTTTGACCTCTATGACCTCAAATGACCTTTGATCATTTTTATGTTTTTAACTTGTCACTATGCACAAGTTTCACCAATCTAGCATAAAAAATAGATCAGTTGAAACTTTTTTAGTGAAAAAGTTGACCTCAATTGACCTGAAATGACCTTTGACCCCATGTTAATCACTTGACACAATTGGGCTGGCCCACTGCTACTTTGGACCAAGTTTGATATAACATTGGATGGATTGAGCATGATATATTGGTCGAGCTATGAGTTTTACGAAATATCGTGCGAAACGCGCAGCGTCGAGCTCGATATTTCTAAAACTCATAGTGAGACCAATATCTTTGAGTATCATGCGAAAAAATCCATCCAATGTTATCATTATTATGTTCAAAATCTGACATTTTGTTTTCTGTCCGATATCCCTGACCAATGTTTTGGGAAATCGGTCAGTTCAGAACATAATAATGATGAAAATCGGTCAAAGGGCCTTTAAGATATGGCCGTTAAAAGTGTTGAAAGAAGAAGAAGAAAGGACTAGAACTGAACTGTCCCTGAAGTGACAGAGGACCTGCCAATTTAAAGTGTGGAATAAATATGTCACCTTGTACTTCGAAATTAGAAGACCTATGATCCCCTTTGAAGCCCTATAATTTTTGAAATGTGTTTATGTTGACAAGGAAGTTGATATCAAATAAAATAAAAATTGAGAAAAAATGACCTTTCTTTTGACCTTTGACACCTAAGGAGAGGTCTGACAATGTGGTCACAATTGACACTTTAGATGGCTGGTTAAGGACGAACAATTTGACACCTTAACCTTTGAAATTGGACAAAGTTAAATATTTGACTTTTCTTTTGACCTTTTGCCCCTAAGGAAAGGTCGGACAACGAGGTCACCATTGACACTTTCGATGGCTGGTCTAAGACGAATGATTTGACACCTTAACCATTGAAATCGGATAAAGTTGCTAATTTGACGTTTCTTTTGACCTTTGACCCCAAAGGAAAGGTTTGACAAAGGGGTCACCAAGGACACTTTTAAATTGTTGATCCAAGACGCATAATTTGAAACGTTAATCTTTGAAATCGGACAAAGTTGGTAATTTGACCTTTCCATTGACCTTTATTTTGACCCCCAGGAAAAGGTCGGATAACGGGGTCACCATTGACACTTTTGATTGCTGGTCCAAGACGAACAATTTGACACCTTAACCTTTGAAATCGGACAAAGTTGGTAATTTAACCTCTCCATTGACTTTCCTTTTGACCTTTGACCCCAAAGGAAGGGTCGGACAATGGGGTCACTCTGGACACTTTAATTGTTGGTCCAAGACGAACAGTTTGACAACTTAATCTTTTAAATCGGACAAAATTGGTAATTTGACCTTTTCATTAACCTTTAATTTGACCTTTGACCCCCAGGAATAGGTCGGACAACGGGGTCACCATTGACACTTTTAATTGCTGGTCCAAGTCGAACAATTTGACATCTTTACCTTTGAAATCGGACAAAGTTGGTAATTTGACCTTTCTATTGACCTTTGACCCCCAGGAAAAGGTCGTACAACGGGGTCATTATTGACACTTTTGATCGTTGGTCCAAGACGAACAATTTGACACCTTAACCTTTGAAATCGGATAGAGTTGGTAATTTGACCTTTCTTTTGACCTCTCTTTTGACCTTTGACCCCAAAGGAAGGGTCGAACAATGGGGTCACTCTGGACACTTTTGATCATTGGTCCAAAGACAAAAAATTTGACACCTCATACGTTGAAATTGGACAAAGTTGAGAATTTGATCTCTTGGTCAAATAACCTCTGTGACCCCATATGACCCCAAGTAATTTTTTCATCCAATAACTTTTGTGGACAATATCAAGAGGGTTCGTGTCCCAAAATTTCATGCACATACCATGTAATGTACATGAGTTGAAACTTTTTTCGTGAAAATGAAGTTTTTGACCCCGTGACCCCTACGTGACCTTTGAGGGGTCAGGGGTCAGGTGACATAAATAAGAGGTGACCCTGGTCCCTTCACCCAAGTTTAATGAAAATCAGTCATTGTATGCCAGAGTTATGAGAAAATGTTGCCGCCAGGAGAAGAAAAACAGAACCCTGCCAAAGCCTTCGGGAGGGGAAAGAATTGCCGTAAAACAGACCATTTGGAATTACTTGTTGCAAGAAGGCTACTAGGTTTGTGTGTATGCGCCGATTAAATGTGAAGTATTCGAACAGGAGACAAACAACTTTTCATGACTTTGAAACCACGGAATACGACAGGTTTCTTACCTGTCAAACCTTGCTGCAAGTAAAGTTTCTTATCTGAGAAAACCAAAATGCAATGCTCATTTGTGACGTATTGTAAGGTGTTATTCACATGCAACCGCTCAAAATAGACTTGGTCACTTATGATATTTGCTTTACCCATTTTCATGCTCAGCCTTACTGGCAGAGTATAGAACAAATTTTTTCTTAATGTGTTATGGTTGTATTGCGCTAATATTGGTAAGAGCTTGGTTAGATGAATGTATCAACAGGGTGGAGTGATATATTCTATTCGAATTGTGACATTTCAATTATAAGGATTTGGTGACAATTTTTTCTAAAATTCCGATTTTCTGATCCCGCAATATTTTAAAGTTGCATAATAAATACACTTTGTCCGATTTTGATGATCTTGGTAAGTAGTAAAACCTAGTTGAGTGCCTACTTATTTAGGAAGAGACCTGTGTTGTTTGACGACTTATAACCGATTGCAATCCCTTGGTCTTTCATTATTAAATTCTGACATTTTTTCAACAAGATAAATATATCCTGCAAATTTCACCTCATTTTCAAATTACAAGATTTATATACGAAAAAAAAAACAATCATAGGATACTGCGTTGTTTTATGCCAGTGTGACACTCTCAGTGTTTTAAAGCAACGATATTTTCAAGAATGGTTTCAGATTTGTAGCAGATATCAGTCATAAATTTTCATTACAAACTCTGCATGAAGATATATCCGGAAGTGACGGACGTCGGACCAGGCCCCTGACACTTTATCCCCATATACTTCATAGCTCATTTCATTACTAATTCTCAATAGTCGCTGGTTAACGTTTCTTCGCTGATCTCGTGATCAGTACACACCAAGAATAATCCTGCACAAATATCGAAGTCCTGACATCGTCCTTGATGTTTGCTACGCTTAATCGGATACAAGGTGTGCAGCACTGTTCATCGTGTGTCCTTGTTTTTGTCCACATATTACGTTACACGTTACGCTAATTGGTTATATTTTGAACCCATTGTCATCTCTGTTACTCTGTGGTCGTACCTGCTTATTTATTGATTATGCTTATCAATGTTCTAGTTGTAAGATATGTGAATTTTGGTAAGAAACGCTTCGAACCTCTACCGGTAATTGATATTGAATAACTAGCTGTTCTTGTCGGTTACATTTTTTTTCTAAAACAGCCGCACAGAATCGTCTGATCAACTGCCTATGTTTGGAAACAGTCAATTGGTTATGTTGATAAAATCAATTCCTCGGTTGATGGACTGTTGATTTATTCTATATATATTCTCCTCCAGTTTAAAGAAAAAACTGTGGTTCTACTTGCGTTACCTTGTGGAAATGACCAACAAGACGTCTTGTCTCAGACGACCTGTCTTAGGACAAATTTCATCTCCTACCTACAGCAGAAGCAAGCTGCTGGCATCATCAATCTAGCTCGTCCAGGTTCTACTGAAGTAAGCAGGGGCTTCATTATTGATAACTGAACTGTATATAAGGTTATGTATATATCGCATTTCATTTTTAAAGCTCACGCGAAACTCAAAGGCCTAGCAAATAATTGGGTAGCAAACAAAATTTATTGCAAGTGGTATTGTTACATTTTTCAATTAAAATAGATTTTTTTATTTTATTCATTTATGTTGCAAATAGTATCCGTTTAACCAATATCCGTTTAATCTGCAGAGATTGCAGAATAGTGCTTCCTGTCTTGTTTATGCAGTTTGAAGAAGAAATGTGGCTGCTCCACTACTTTTAGAACTGCACTTATTGCCAATGAGGCAAAGAATTGTTTTCAAAATTGTTCTATATATCTTTAAGTCTTTTAAGGGCACAGTTAACCCCTCATTTTCTGAAATATTGTATGCCTTGTAACTCAGCAACCGATAAGTAACCCCATATAAAAGTATACATTTCTAGATGTGGATTTTCATGTAGAAGATGATGGTTAGGTCAGTTTGGACCAAAATGCATGATTTTGGACCAAGGTCCAAAAAACCCTTGTTCTTGGACCACTATATTTACAAACAACCTAACTAAATTTTGAAAAAATAAAAGTTGGACCTCGGATGCTTTTTAGAATCTAGAAACACATGTCTAGGAACGCATTTCTCAAATTTTTGATTTTTACCTTACTTTTTGAAATATTGCCAAAAATAGGCCTACAATATGCCAAAAATGACCAAAAAATCATTTTGGGCCAATTTTGGACCTATTTTTGGCAATATTTCAAATAATAAGGTACAAATAAAAAATTTGAGAAATGCGTTCCTAGACATGTGTTTCTAGATTCTAAAAAACATTCGAGGTCCAACTTTTATTTTTTCAAAATTTAGTTAGGTTGTTTACAAATTAATGGTCCAAGAACATGGGTTTTTTGGACCTTGGTCCAAAATCATACATTTTGGTCCAAAACTGACCTAACCATCATCTTCTACATGAAAATCCACATCTAGAAATGTATACTTTTATATGAATTTACTTATCGGTTGCTGAGTTACAAAGCATGAAATATTTCAGAAAATGAGGGGTTAACTGTGCCCTTAACAACCCATCTCCACCCTGTCTTGCTGAAATGTTTTCTGTGTATGTTCCAGCCCGTGCTTTACGATCTTCCATGGATACAACTCCTTTGGTTGTCCCAAAGACAAACATTGCCATTGGAGATCGTAGTTTTGCTTCTGCGCAGCACGTGCTAGGAACAATCTTTCACCACACAAAAAAACTGTTTATCATAAAGTGAGGTGTCTGTGAGCCGCTCTGAGCGGCTTGCCGTCCAAATAGGACAGATTGTTAAAAAAAATTATTCCTGAGTGAAAGAGTTAAAAACGAGGGCCTTTTATCACCCTGCTGGTTTAATACATTTTTGTAAAACAGTGCTCCATCGTCAGACCACTGATATAAACCAGTATTTTCCTCCAACAATACTGGAATATTAACCAAAACTAATCACAACTGTTACTAAACAGTATGTTTGACCAACAATACTGAATGTGCAGTATTTTTGACCAACAATACCGGAATATTGACCTAATTTTAACTGGTATAAAATTAGTATTGAATACAAAACCTTAACAACTAGGCACTACTAGACAATTTGGGTATCTAGTCTTGTCCACATTTTGTGTACCAGTATCTAGGACCTAAAGTATACTTTTTTTCCACATCGTTTAATAACGTCCTAAATACCTGTTGTTATTGTAGTTGTTGATGAAAACAACTTGCCAACTTTAAGGACCGAATACACTTTCAATGTAGCTGTTCTTGGATTTGTAATCCTATTCCGCCTCGAATACATAAATTCAGCTCAAAATTGATGTTGAGCCAGGCAATTTTATTAAAGTCGCCATTTAAAAAAATATATGCATGCTATAAAGCTGAAACTTGTAGGGCATGTTACAATTATCATTGCCCTTTTTATTAGCTAAATAGCAAACACCCGATGAAATTCGGTCATTTAGAACTTTTATAACTTTGGTGGCCATTGGTGGCATATTTGCCCAAATCCCGATTTTCCGATCCAAATGAGCTTTATGACGTCTTAACTACGCAACGCCTTGTCTGATTTTTGTGATCTTGGTATCAGTGGGTAGTTGAAGACCATACTCATTTGTTGATAACAAAACCAAGTTCATAATGGGTTTTGTTCCAAAAATTTAGGGGAGGGGGTTACAACAACAACACCTCCAACTGGGTGGATGTGTTACAAAAAAATGGTTAAGGTCTCATTTTTTAAGTTCGGACCCAAAAGGCGTTACATGTGTGTTTTAGTGAAATATAGCCTCTTCTTATCTAAAACCCTCCGGATTTCCAAAAAATATGCATCTTAAGTGTATAAAAGTATATATATCCTGAAAGCTAATTGTGTCAGCAATTTCAAAATATGCATAT
>JXSR01S001758.1:70883-82362 GCA_000969725.1 Ophiothrix spiculata
ATACTGACCTTGATCCTCGCAGTACAAGTCGTAGTACCGCCTGAACGTCTTTATATCCTCCGATATAAACGGTTTCTTGGCATCGATTGGTTCGTTGGTTCTCCTTGATGTATGCAAATACCATACATTAGATATGCTACAAGGAGCAACATGTACGAGCCGACAACTGGACCCTTTTGCCGCGGCGGTACACATATATGAAATACTGACCTTGATCCTCGCAGTACAAGTCGTAGTACCGCCTGAACTTCTGAATATCCTCCGATATGAACGGTTTCTTAACATCGATTGGTTCGTTGGTTCTCCTTGGTGTTATTGTATTCCTTCCACCCAACACAAGGCCTGTACATTCGCAAGAATTGTCGGTAGCTAGATCCCACATCCATTTGCCGCCGTGCTTTTCCTGTCCAACTTCGCATTTGTAAGATTGTGTTTGACTAAAAAACACTGTTAAGATTAAATTAAAAACACACACACATCAAAATTATTCATTATGTTCAAGTTACGTGAATCATTCTATATCATTAAACACTGCAAATTGAACATTATACAAAGTTGAACGCCTTGAGAAATAGAAATTATAACACATTTTGAGACTGGTATCCAAATATTGCTCATAATCTTCTCATTCTATATACCCTTCAAAACTTAATTGTTAACAGTTACATTATTTATGTTACTATGCTTATTATGTTACTATCAATACCGTATGTTACTATAATCAGTTTACTAACAGAATATTGGTATATTTTTAGACATGTTTAACACAAGAAAATGGTTTTGTGTTTAGCAACAGGTAGTTTAGGTGACGAACAGTAATGTGTTTAGAAAAACAGTTACTTAAAATGCATGTATTTCTTACAAACTGCAAATTATAAAAAGTGTTTATTTTGTCAGTGCTCAGTAATCAAATATGTGTTTACTTTAAAAATTTAAACTGTCCTGATATGAAAAAGAAAAGTATTGCGATCATTTTATAAATTTATCATATCTTCTTGATATATATTTATATATTTTTTTTCTCATCTTGTAACCCTATTATGGGTGCCATCTGCCACACGCTTTGCGTTTTTGATGGCATCCACATCTCTGTATAGACTTATGTAGTATAATTTTAAACTGTATCATTATAAATTATCATTGTCTATTATGTGAGATGAAAACAAATAAAGATTGATTGATTGATTGATGCGGTTTTGGATTAATTTTCACCTACTCATAAACATATCAATGAGTTTTGGAGATATATATATATAAGAATATTCTTAAATTTATTTGCATGGAGTGTCTATAAAACAAGGATCCTAAATATATGAATAAATTAGTTAACTTAAATGAACATGAGTAGAAAAAGAAATAAAATGATTTATTACATTATTATATATTAAAAAGCTGTTGCACTCAATTTCACACACTATCTTCAGAGAATTGACAAATCGCTCAATACGAATCTGAATGAAAACTCACCTGTTATGGTCAGTATCGGTAATAATGTCTCAGTTAAAATCAACAGGCATTTCATGATCAGAACCGGATTCCACCTCTTCTCCGTCGTTACGTTTATATAATAGCTTTTACTTCCATTAACTACATCGATGATCGATTTACAAAGAGAAACAAACTAGAGCCCGACACGAAACGTTTTAAACCAAGTATTAGCGCTCTTCTCAGTTTCAACCACTGCTTCCAGAGATGATTGCCACGCGTAACGTAGTTACGGATATTAAATTCATATTGCGCATGCTTATGAAACCAAGGACACAATCTACTTCTTAGTGGTACGCATTTTTTTACATGACTTAAAAAAATAAGCACAATTCATTGAACAATTTTTAGTAACTGACACCGTACTATCTTAAGGCTTAGTTTTAGGGTTTTGGTAGGGGTAAGGATCATTGTTAGGAACAAGGTTAGGGATTAGGAGCTATTAGGGTTAGGCAGTTAACTTGGCTAGGTTTTTATAATTTATACAGATATTTTTAAAGTTATGCTTAGCTTAAACAATAATGACTTGGATGTAACAGACTGTCAACAATGTGTACGCTAAAACCAAACGTTGTCTTATTACCAGTGTTCCATGAGGTACCAATATTGGCTCAATAAGAAAGCCTTCTAGACATTCATCAATGATGCAGCTCGATCAGGGATTATATCCTTTTTACTGGATATATGTCGACGATCTGACGTTGACAGAAATTGCAATTATAGAAAAAGTATTAGCCCAAGTTCTACGAAGGGGGTGGGTGTTGGGGAGGGGGGCGTTGCATCAACCCCCCCCCCCCCACACACACACACATACCAACCAACATTTATTCTACTGCTAAAAATTTCCTCGCGCGCAGTCCTCTTTACAACAATACCAAATATTTTTACGATGTTAACCTGGTTGAGTAATTACGACCAATTTTATGAATTGTGCATTTATGTCTTTGTACCACTTTTGGTAGAGTTACTTCTTGATGTCTCTTGGTGTCATTTGGTGAATATTTGAAGACTTTGCTGTTAAGCAGGGATGTAAGTGAAACAACGTTTAACGTCCTGAAGAAGTGACAGAAAGGCCTGAGAATGAATAAAACAGTGTAAATTTTGAAGGGCCTGAATTCGGTTCACCCTGAATTCATACATACATGTGTTAAGGTAGCCCAACAGGAAATCTCTCTTCGATAATAAATGGCAACTTCATGAAGGCTACGTATCTGTTCTCATTCAACAAGTAACAAAGAAAGCATTTAAAAGATGAACTGCATCTTTCAATACTATTAGCTGGTTTAAATAAAGTATGCACTAACAAAAAATACGATATCAAGCTAATGAATGGTTTGAAATTCAATTTTGGGTTTGGATTTCCCATAGCTCAAATAGGAAGCAAATTAATCATGAAATCTCCTTAAAAAACGTTCCTGTGCTCAGTTGCACTCTCCGAGTTTAATATTCTAAATCTAGGAACAATCCGATATTCAGTCATCCAAAAAAGAGTCTTAAAGGAGTCCTTCTTGCAACACAGCTTAAACTCAACCACATCATTAGCAAGAAGTTAACGTTACCAAACAGTGGTACAAAGGCATAACATGCACAATTCATCAAATTGGTCGTAATTACTCAACAAGGTTAGCAACGTAGGAATATATTGCTGGAAAGAATACTTTCAGGTGCATTAATCTAGCAAAACAGTACTCCAAATCATTCAACCGTTTCCGAGAACAGAGGACGCAAATCTCGGTTTCCTTTTTTCTAGGACACCCTGTATAGTTAAAACATCCACTTCAAGTAAGCGTGATCGGATATTGTAGTGGTTACGCTACTTGCTTTTGATGCGAGAGGCCCCAGTTTCGAATCCCGTCGGCGCCTTTTTTTTCTTTTGTTTTGCATTTGAAAACAAAGTATTATTTTTTTCCATCGTATTAGATTGATATTTATTTAATAAACTACTTTTAAAAAAGAATTTCTTTCGATAAACATGATAAAATAATTTCCCTATACCCGTAAATAATATGAACAGTGGGATGCACAGTCAAGCCACGGAGACCGAGGCACATGCATGGTATGGTAAATGACGTCAGATTTGCCTAGATATAGCCCGAAAGGTGTAATTTTTCGTTTACGATGTCCGCTGTGTTATCGCGATAATGTGATGACCGACATCTTTCCCTTTTCATACGTCTTATTGTACTGAATTTTCCCTTCATTTATTAACTGATTTTAAAAGTCTAACAGGATTTTTTCAAATTTCATAAATGTGAGGTCTGATACCTAAACTTGCAGTTTGCATTAATCGATTCACATAAAAATTGGTAAAACAAGCTCCGCGTAAGTAGATGCGACGTCATGATTTTAAAAGCTGAGAATTGGAATTTTGTTTAAAATGTAATAAAATGAAGATTTGTTTATTCCTAACCATGCTAACAGTCAAAGAAAGGCATGTTTTATTGGAAAAACTCTAAGTATTTTTTATCCATATCTCCATTTTTTATTTGCATTATCCCCTAGTGATTACAGGGATACGATGTCCGAACTATCCGACAGGTCACGTCTAGAAAGAAAATATCGCGACCAAGTTTTCAAATATTCATCCAGATCGCAGAATTAAAGTGCTCATTAAAAGCTCATTTGCATAGGATCTGAATACTGGCTGATAGTCAATACGTATTTGGCATTTTCCTTGCACTATTTGCTAACTGCTTTCTAAAAACAAAATAGAATATGGTTCTAAAACCATAATGGGCGGAGCTTGACCTCGCGAGTGAGAATTAGGTCACAGAGTAAGCTAAATCCGTTGGACCTCACAATGGCGGTGGAGACTATAGGTGTTCGAGGAATATTGACTGCTCATTTAGGGCAATAGTATACGCCGGGGAAGTAGTGACGTCACATTTATGATAATTAGCCCAACACGTGCGATCTGGTTCGAAGCAAATGATCATGTTCTGAGTGGTTCCACTGATCGTATTTATTAAGGGTACAAGGAATCCATCTGCTCGGGAAAATGTGAATCCTAACTATTTTGTAATCATGAAAAGATAAATAGTTTCCACTGCCTTTACGGGGACTCGAACTGAACCATGGATTATGGCCGGGGTTAGTCATGCATTACGAAGCGAGAGATCTACCGCTGAGCTATCAAGGCAGCGTTGAGATTGTGAACTAAAGTCTAAAACATAAACATTAGAATACCGTATTTTTCTTTTGTTTACATAAAAATTGCAATTTCTGCCTCATTGGAATGCTCAATTTGTAAGTAGATTATGCGAATGCGTATATCAGACAAAATGTAGATAATGTAGATACTTAAAACAGACAATTCACAGGTCAAACAGGGCGAACTCAGAGTCGCAATTCACGTCCGGATTTTTCGGGCAAAACAACGCGGGTTTGTTACATTATCATTCAAAATCAACTCAGCATATTTATAAAATACTGTTTGTAATTCAATAAGAAGTATCAAGCTTACAATCTGTCAAAATTTGAAACCAGTCGAATTGTTCGAACATTATGAAATTATGAGGTTTCGGCGAAAAAGGGTCAACTTTTTAGAAGTAGTCTTTAGGCGTCATTTTGACCTTGTTAATGGACGTGAAATCACTAGTAAAGTTGCATGTATGAACTAGACGCTCTATACAATATGTACACAAACAATATTGTGATATTCTGATAGGTGAAAGTAGGTGAAAACTTACAGTAAACATGACATTCAGCCGAGCGAGACGTTTTTAGGTACCGTAGCCTTAACTGTATTAACAGAATAGGTGTACGCAAACATACAAATCAGACTGATTTTTCTCGGTTGGAAAACGAAAATAACGACAGGGGGCCAGTCCTGGCTTATGATCACAATCTTCAGCATAACAGGTCGGCAAGTTTTCCTTTATTTTTTTAAAACAAAAAATAAGTATAAAATCGGAGTCGGACTTTTTTCCCCATATAGACTTAATAACGTGTGGCAAAAATGGTCACACCGTTTGTTTGGGTCCAAAACGCACGTGTTGGGTGCCGGGGAAGTAGTGACGTCACATTTATTTTTTAGCCCAACACCCGCGATCTGGTCCTAAACAAATGATCATGTCCTTAGGGGTTCCACTGATCGTATGTATTAAGGGTTGAATCAGATGGAGTCCATTTTTGTTTGGCATGATCAAAAAAAATATTTTAACGTTTTTGACAAGTTAGACATTTTAGGAATACGATGAGAATTCAAAAATAGTAAAAAAAATGTACGGAAATGTGTTTTTTCCCCAATTTACGAGAACGTAGTCAGATTTGTCAATCATTTAGTTTACCATTTCTTAGGTAACGTCAAAAGTAACTAAGTATTGATTAACACCGTGATGTAGTTAACGAATATCAACAGGGGCGGGGTTAACCACACGTATATATTTTGGGTTGGTTTTCCACAGATTTTCGTATAGCAGATAAATGGTTCCAATTGTAATTTTTTTTAAATAAATTTCCTCAAATATCATCCAAATTTGATGTTTTTCTATCAAAGTTGGTAAACTGATCGGTGGGTTTTTAAGTCAAAAATAAGGATATAATTTGTTTTTCAAAGTTTAGAAGTCACATACACTTACAAAATGTTTGTAAAATGGAAAGCCTATTACCAGGGGGGGGGGTCACTCCCGAAACTCATCAGTGTGACAGCCGGGGTGTATTGACTCACAACCAGGTATACACTGTATGCAGCGCCCTATGATGGAGCATTCGCACAGGGGACCCACGGCGTTACGTGACTGTCCGACAACGGAGTAAGTAGAGTAAAGTTTCTTGCCAAAGGAAACAAGGAGACGAAAACTGGCTATCACACATTTTCTAAAATCCTTTAAACCCGGGTTAAAAGCAAATTACGTATATTGTTGTCACCAAAAATTCATTTTTAGTAATATTAATTACTCATCAATCAAAAAAAAAACCGAAATGGGGCTTCACTTAAGAATCCTTACTGTTTTTACTTTTACCCTAGTTTGTATAATCTACCTTACAAGGACATCTAGCATTTTAGTTGGCATAGTGGGCGGTCTGTGCCCCCTGAAGATGTTTTGTTTTAATTTTATTTGGAAGGCGGGGGAGAAAAATCACGGTCAAAGAAAATCAAGCAAAAAAACAACAAAACAAAACAAATTAAAAGTGAAGATTTTGTGCTTGTCAGTTAAACTTAGGTGTACTTATTCTGTCTGCCTGGGAAAACATTTCAGCCTTTTGCATGCCTTTGCAAACAGTTCTAAGTACATCACTGGACCCTTTATTCTATTATTTGGATGTCAAGATTTTGAACGCAAAGTTCAACACTAAAAACAACTTTTAATTTTAAACGTACACGGTTGCTCATATAGCTGGAATAAACATACTTTTACAACGTTTTTATGTAAAGGTCAATTAATGATGATGACGTTATTAAGTCTATGGGGAAAAAAGTCCGACTCCGATTTTATACCACAACTTTTGTTTTAAAAAAATAAGGGAAAACATGCCGACCTTATGACATCTTAAAAGGTTTACAAGATGTCACATACCGCCGGGAACCATTCCACGTTCACCACAACCCTATTTTTGTAAATTGAGGGGCATTGAAGGATCATTTTGTGCTTTGCTTCCAAGCCTTCTCTTGGCTAAGTTAAGCGTGACAAAGACATTCAACCACCTGCTTATCACTCTGCTGCAGGTAGAAATTCCATATGACCACTCAACTTGAGTGGAAAAGTGACCTTGAACATGGTGGGGTCAAATAAAATTGAACCTAAAAATCACGTTTTTTACCAATTTTTGTTGTTCGTTGAACAAATGACCTTTACACAAAAAAGTCAATTATTGGTACAGCAAGATGTACAAGGAACACATACAGTCTCTTTATCCACATACAGTGTTGTTGTAATGATAGGTCACACAAATTGAACTTGTAATCTTGATATGATGTATGTTTTGTTGGTAACTTTCATGCAAAATTAGGCGGCAGATGGATATCGTCATATTGTCAATTCTGAGTGATGTTGAATTGCCTGAGGTTGCAATTGCCTCATCAATGGCCTCTGTAACAGCTTTGGAAGAAAGGTTTCTACATCTACAGTGCTGGCAACCTTGACACAATGTTCATGTGTGTTATCAAGGTGGTTGTTGTCTACTTGAACAACGTGTTGCCTTTTGGATGTGGATTTTTATGGATAATACCCTGGTTTCGAGGACGATTTGACAACTAAATATGTTAAAAGATCCACTATGACTGGTTGTTGATCGTAGGAAAATGCCAGACATGTAAGTATTAAGAAACTTGTTTAAAATTTAGTTTGCATACTTTAAAAGTTAGTTACGCCATTTAACGATTTTACTGACTTGAAGTCATTTTATACGTGACTCCTCCATTTGATTTTTTCATAAACTGTTTCAGGGGATAACGGAATAATGTAGAACTCTTATCTATTACAAATTAGTCATAATTATAGGTACATTTTACCACGAGCTAATTGAGAGTAAAGAAAACTGTCGGAGGCTGAGATTACCAATGTATTTTCGAGGATTTAATGGCAGTCTAATTTTTTCGTAATATACATACATACATACATACATATTCAATTTATACTGCGCTTATTCTTAAAAAATCTTAAGGTCTAAGCGCATATTACATACTACTGCAAAGCAGGAAAGATAAAGGCGGCTGTAGGCGGAAAACCGACAGCCTTACCCCTACGGTGGAAAACCGTAGGAGTTTACAAAAGTTAAATTATCCCAAATTAAAATTTTCATACTTGAAATTATGAGATTTTGACAAAAAGGCGTCAACTTTTTTAGGGTAGTCTGTTGACTCTATTTTAAACTTGATGTTGGACGTAAAATCAGGGGATAACGGAATAATGTAGAACTCTTATCTATTACAAATTAGTCATAATTATAGGTACATTTTATCACGAGCTAATTGAGAGTAAAGAAAACTGTCGGAGGCTGAGATTACCAATGTATTTTCGAGGATTTAATGGCAGTCTAATTTTTTCGTAATATACATACATACATACATACATATTCTTAAAAAATCTTAAGGTCTAAGCGCATATTACATACTACTGCAAAGCAGGAAAGATAAAGGCGGCTGTAGGCGGAAAACCGACAGCCTTACCCCTACGGTGGAAAACCGTAGGAGTTTACAAAAGTTAAATTATCCCAAATTGGTCCAGTAGCTTCCTGATGCTTAGGTCCACTACTGGTCATGAGTACACATCAGTAGAACTCTTCAGTCTCAAGAAAATGATGAAAGTTTGGGAGCAGATAAAAGGTGCTGCCATCCATTGAACCGTAATATACGTAATTCCATTACTGATATTTGTAGTACTAGTTGCCAAAATTTCAAAAAATCCTGTCATTTGAAGTACTTGAAATTATGAGATTTTGACAAAAAGGCGTCAACTTTTTTAGGGTAGTCTGTTGACTCTATTTTAAACTTGATGTTGGACGTAAAATCATTAGTCAAGCGTGACGAAAAAAGGACTCAACCCTTAACTGTATTAATAGAATCGGTTGGAAAACGAATATATCGGCAGGGGTCCAGTCCTGGCTTGTGATCACAATCTTCAGCATAACAGGCCGGCATGTTTTTCCTTATTTTTTTAAATAAAAGTTATGGTATACAATCGGAGTCTGACCTTTTCCCCCATAGACTTAACGTGTTGCAAAAATGGTCACACCGTTTGTTTGGGTCAAAACGTATACGTCTGGAAAGTAGTGACGTCACATTTATGATAATAAGCCCAACACGTGCGATCTGGTCCCAAACAAATGACCATGTCCTGAGTGGGCCAACTGACCGTAATGTATTAACTGTATTAACATAATAGGCGTTATACGTAAACATACAAATCACACTGATTGTTCTCGGTTGGAAAATGAAAATAGCTATAGTTGCGCAAACTGTCGTTAGGTCAAACCGAACGGAAAACAGCCTCATAATCTTTTGTTTTTCATGAATATTCGCATGGGCAACTCATGAATAACAAAAGAATTTACGTTTGGTTTGACCGAACGACAGTTTGCGCAATTTAGCTAATAACGACAGGGGTCCAGTCCTGGCTTGTGATCACAATCTTCAGTATAACAGGCCGGCATGTTTTCCCTTATATTTTTTTATACGAAAGTTATGGTATAAAACCGGAGTCGGACTTTTTTCCCCATAGACTTAACGTGTGGCAAAAATTGTCACACCGTTTGTTAGGGTCCAAAACGCACGTGTTGGGTGATTAACATAAATTATGACGTCACAACTTCCCTGGCGTATACAAATATTGACTGCTCATGAGGGCAATAGTACGCAAATATGTGATGACTCACACCGAAAAGAGGGATATTGCGACAGAACACTTTTCTGATGAAATGATGAAATTGGCAGCGAAAAATAAAGAATATAATAAGAATTTCCAGCAGATTTTCTGTTGTAAAATTTGATCGCCTCGATCAATTTCAACAAGTAAGATGCCATTTTAAAGCTTAGAAAATGCTGTAACAGATGAAATGGTAAAATCAAAATTGATATCATCTGCAAAGTTCCCCCCCCCCCTCCTCTTTCGGGGTGAGCCATCACATACATACTGGCTTGAAGATCTCTGGTTAAAACAATGGACCTGAAGTGACCTGACTTGAAATTTAGCTAAGTGGCGAAGACCCGAAGTAAAATAGCTAAATTTTAACTACTGAAGGACCATGATTTTAATCCAGAGATCAGAAAATGTCAGTATATATTTGTTTTATATACTGCATTAATTGATCTTAAAATAATGTTATTTTTACTTGCCCAATGGCCTAATTTAGTAATTAATCTTATCAAAAAATGCACTAACAAAATACTATTAAACCATGAATGCAAGTAATAGGTTAATGCGCATTTTTGCTTGCGTGTGTAAGTCAGTGCGTGAAAGTGACGTGGCTTTAATAAAACTGGTTTTCAAAACCCGTAAATAACTTTTTCAAAGCACTATTTACGGGGGGAGGGGTTCAAGGTGGTTGAAACTATTTGGAATAATGTTCAAGGGTTTTCAACACGCTTGAATTAATTAATAAAGTACATATATAATAAAAAAAAAACACTATTGCCCGAAGTGATCTTGAGACTATGTACTAATTTCGAGACCGTAGGTTGGGGATATAGTACGATAATATAGTCTTAATATTACTGAAGGGAAATATATTTTACTATTGCCAGAAATAAAGAGCAATCACTATTTGTTTTATATACTGATTATGTTTTGAGAGGACAATAGTAACTTACTGACCGGCTCAAATGATATCAATCAGTACATGATCTTGTGACTATATATCATTTCCCGAGACTGAAGGTCGAGGGAAATAGTTTGATAGTCTCAAGATCACTAAAGGGAAGAATAAAAGTAGTCATTTTGTTTTACCGTATATAGCAATTGTTTTAAAAAGGCAATTCTAAAACACTTTTTAAATAACTGGCTGAAATCAAGACAATCGGTAAAACAAGTAATCCTATGTAATGCTCTTTATTCGAAATAATTAGTAAATCAGTAATCTGCTGTCACCTTGCGCAGATATTTAGTACCATATAGTATTAATTTCATGAGCAGTAAGTATTTATATAATAATCTACTTAAATTTTATGTGTAGTAAAACGAAAACCTAAATTCAGGGCCAGACATTTTAATGATTGAATAGAGGTTTAATATCCAAAAATATATTTTTCATTTTGATATATCAACCACATATCTTTCTCAGCCTGTTTTTTTAACAAGCAAAATTAATGATTTCGGTGATTATTGCCTTAGATTAATCGAACACGTAACAAAATTATCAGATAAAGGGAGCTAATTTAGAAAATTATACATCTGACCCAAACTTTGTTAAAGAGCCTTTTGTTATCCCCTATGAAATTGAAATTTAACCACCAAATAGAGGCGGTCAATGTATTCCCACACTACAGCTGAGCGAAACACCTTTTTCAGTCAAGTGTATTTTCAGCCCAAGTCAAAAAAATGTATATAATTTTTAA
>JXSR01S001758.1:121191-131275 GCA_000969725.1 Ophiothrix spiculata
ATTGAAGGATAGAAACTAAAATCGTTGACAATGTCACAGAAATCCATCTCATGACAGTAATTTTAATCAGATTTTCCCATTATGTCTGAAAAAGGGTCTGAAAATCCCAAATAAAACCCATTCAAAGAAAATGTAACAAATTGCATTCAATGATGCCCATGCGGCCAGGGGAGTAACCAAATCTGACCGTCCGGGGATGGGGGGGGGGGGACAAGAATCAAGAGGTTTCCTGATTTGGCTCATTCTCCGATAAAGTGTGCAACTTTGCCGTTTTGGAGTCGCTCATATTCGTGTTACTTGTTTAACGTTGTTGAGCATATAACAAATGATTTGAGTGGTTTAGTTAATACATTAGAGTCACATTAGTAACATGTGTGAAGCTAAACATAAAAGCATGCCAGGAAAGTAGATAACGATAAATATGAAAATGCAAAATATTTTCTTTACCCCATGTCGCCAGCCATACAAAACATCACATGATTAGGAGAAGCATCCCTTGAATCCATATCATGACATAAGGACTCAATTTAATGCTAATCTGCTGATATTAAGCAGGTTGTTGCGTCTGGTTGATGAATCACTAACTTACTTGAGTTCTTAAAATCCTTTGTCTTCACGTTTCTTTCGTGATTTCTGTTAAAGACTTGTGAATAACAGAATTATTGGTTGACATCTTTCGTTAGAATCCCTTTTTCGACTCTTTTGCTAGAAATTGTATCCTAAACTACCCGTTTGTCTCACCAGAAGTAACAGATTCGTGGAATACGATAGTATCTCAGGAAGATCCGTACTTTAATTTAAAATTTTGAACTGTTTCAGTTAAAGATGAACTTAAAATATCACTTAACGTTAGGTAAGGTTAGGTGAGATTGTTTTGGATTAATTGTGCTCTAATTGGTTTCAGAATACGGCCATATTCTCTTCATTTCAAGTTTGCATTTCTTTAGCTGGAAGTCTAAACTTACAAATCGGACCAAAGTAGATTTAAAGGACTCTCTCTTTCATAGATTGACTAGTCTAATAATACCTGCTTAGCACTGTATTGCAGATAAACATTCCAACTTAACTTGGGTAGGGAAGTGACCTTGACAAAGGCGTTGTCAAATCATTAGGGTTTTTGTTTACCCATTTGTGTTATTGCCCCCCGGGGGGGGGGGGGGGCAGTCAAATATGAAATGGATACGAGTGTAAAGCTCGCGCTCTGACAGGCTGGGGCATTCGGTGAGAGCACAGGCTCAAAAAATGAGGGGTCATTGGGTGAGAGCATGATTTTTGGCATTTGGTGAGAGGAAAATACAAAAATATGAGGGCTCAGGGGTCAAAAATGAGGATTTTTGGCATACAGTGATCGAAATTTGGCGTAAATCACTCAAACGACACTTAAAGGTGTCATAATACGTAAATTTGCGAGCCATGTTATCGAATATTACACCAATAAGGGAGTCAAAATTCCAAAAAACACGCCTTTGTAAGTGACATGTTACAGTTGACTCTACGAAGGTGTCGTTTTGACACCAAATTATTTTACAGTGTTCGGGTTGAATATAAATTAATTCATTTTTTTGTTTGCACATGTGCCTTCTGGGGCCTAAGCCTTAGGGCCCGTAGGGGCAAAATGGCTGTAACTCTAGAATCAAATTAAGCTACAGCAGCCCCAATGATTACGAGTTTGTACATGAATTTACCATGACCTGTGACTTGGAGAATACTTTCGGATAGTCTTGGCCCTAAAAATGTCTATTGTGGCCCTAGGGGCAAACATATACATAGATATTGAGTTGTATACTTAGGTATTCAAACACGCTACAGAGTTGCTCATCGCCAATCAATAACGATGCACCCATGCGTCCGCGATTTTTTTATCGCGCGAGGGGGGCTTTAGCCCCCAGAGCGTGTTAAAAATACGTCGACGCATCGGATGCAGAGTTGTTGATTAGCGATGAACAACTCTGTACCGTGTTTGAATACCTTTCAACAACGAAAATCTTCCTGAAAACGTATGAAATAAATTCTAAATGTTTTTAAATTAACAAAATACTCATTTTCATAAAAATATTTAGAAGAATCTGATGCAAAATGCTAGTTTTTCAGTGCTTGTTACTTTTTCGTTTTTTAATGTTCCCAAGCGCCAGTCCTTGCACGTACACCAATTTCCAACGCGCAATGAACGGTGCGCCGACTTATGTGTACTGCGTAAATGCACCTTGTACGCACCGTGTACGCTGTGGCGTGCGTGACGCGCTTATTGGAATATCAACTGTGGATTCATCACGAATCAACAACGACGTGTTCCCGTATAAGAAGATACGGTGAGTTGTTGAATTATATTTGTCCACCGATTTACACTTCAGCATTCGTCTCTAACAGATCAACCATCTCCTGCGACTAGATGTAAAAAGAAACTACTTATAAAGCTAACATGTTCCGAGTAGCTTTACGTAGTAAGAGATGTACCGTACTAATTGTTGGTACCCAGTAGAATCTGGCATGATTTAGATATTCAAGAAGACGTTATTCAGGTTAATCTTATGCTACTTATTAGGAGAATTAACTCAGGAATGTTTGCCAGTCTATAAAAAATCTTTGGTAAACCTTGTGGGAGGTGGATGTTCACATCACGTGCTTGTTTAGGATGCACCAACAATCAAAGTAACATCACTTTTCAGGGACCTACACTACTAAACTGATTTATTGTATATACAATAAACAAAACAAAATACAATCCAGACGTTTTAGATTTCATATTTTATTGATGTAATGATATGTCTAAGACCACTTCAAGAATACACAAGATACATTGACATAAGGCCGAACCATAATCGGCCTCCAAACCAAATTTTTCACTACCAAACATTTGGTCGTGACGTCAAAATGACGAGTGATTCCAAAAAAATAACTTCAACACCGAGTTGAGACCAAATAAAATTTCGCGCTAAATTGAACATGTTATTGAATTGCCATATACATTGGACCAAATGTTTGTTACCCGTTTATACTTTAAATTCGATGGCAAATATTTGGTGACGTCACGACCAAATGTTTGGTAGGAAAAATGTTGTTTGGAGGCCGACTATGGTTTTGGCCTTACAGTTTTGTTTATATTACATAATGTAGTATCCCATGATGATTATGATGATTATGATTATCAATTATTGTTATTCATCCTTATAGCTTGGTCACAATAATCGTACGAGCGGCTTACGAGCGGTGTTTAGTACATCTAATAGGACCACGCGACGCCTCGCTGCTCGCTTTACCAACTGCTCGTGTTTCTTTTAAACAGACTAAACACTGCTCGTAAGCTGATCGTACGACTATTGTGACCACAGCTTAAACCAGACTGATTGTTTATTTTTCTCTAATCTTGTTGGAAATTTTGATACTTCAGCGCTTAACAGAGTACCATATACAAATAGCTAGATACAAAAATAATAATAACAAAAAATGGATGGTAAACGGGATGGCCTGTATTTCACAGGTCGGACTGCACATCCTTCTTACGAAGTGTTCGGGCCAGACTCAACACAATTTTCAACAATTATATGCGGTGAGGGGTTTGACACACCTCCTTCGCCGCGAGTCTGTTACCTTCTGTGTCCCAGAAAAAACCCTTACAATCTTTGCATGTAATTTTCTTTAATTTAACGGACAGTCAGAAAGGACACTCTAAATGAACGCGTTCTAATTTTTAACACCAGAAGGTGTTCTGCTATTTTAAGTTTATCTCAAAGGCATATACTGGAAATATTTAACCACTTTCCATTTTTATCAATAACCTGTATCCAAAACATATGAAAAGTAGTTAATTCAACATATTACACTCGACTTTAATCAAGTCAAGTTTGTCAAGTGTTCACATATTTATGATTAAATACAGGTTATCCAAAATATTTTCAGTTTGCATTGTCAACAGGTTTGTTTTTGGATTGCACATGGTTATGGGTCAAAGAAAAAGTGTGCTACGCCCTCTAGTAGTAGTGTGTCGTCATGTAACTTTCTGTGTATTGGAGGACAATGCTTTGAATCTAAAAATCTTTTGCATTGTGAAGCAATTTTAATGTCTTAATATGTGTAAATAAGGTATAAAATCCATGTGAAGAGTTTCATGACAGTTAGACATTTCGTCGTCGTAAAAATGCACGTTTCCCTTCAAAATTGTGTGTGAAGGCGCTATTAATGATAATACGCAAAACAAATGCTTTTGCTTGCAGGGATTGTACTTATAATCAAAAATATGCTCTGTGTCATTATGCAAGAGGTGCCCTGACTTTAAAGAAATACTATAAACATGTCTAACTGACAAACTAAATTAGATTTGTGTGCAGATCAAACTTGATACCGCCTTGGCAACTGTTGCCTTGAAAGTTGCATTGCAGTTAATGTGAAGTTTGATTTATACACAAACCTTAGAAACAACGAAAATCGAGACAAGATTCCGGTGCTCATCGATAAATGTACTCATTTGTACTATAAGGAATCACCACGTGTGACGACAGTCTCTTGAAAGCACTCACGGCTATACAAATGTTTCCATTTTGACGTCACGATATCGATTCAAGAAGTTAACATTTTCAATGCTGAAAAGGTTTTTGCAGATGTATATCGTAACTGCATAGTCGTTCTAGCTAAGATTTTTTGAATTACTTAATCATTAGTACAATCTTATGACCAATCCGAGATATTATATTTATCAAGGATTAATTTGATACCAAATACATCAAAATCAATTGAGTTGGATTCTTCACAATGACGAAATTAGGAATTGCATTGTACATGGTCAACAATAGCAACATAGAATGAAGTTCTCATTAATAATTTCTTTCGCCAGTTTCGTATAACATACTGCACAGCGCGGAAGGTAATTACTATGCATAATACCGATCCAAAGCCCTCATGCATCGCGCAGGCGTAACTGCTAGAATTACACAGACCGACAAGAAGTATATTGTTTTGGCCAAACTTATATTGATCTATAAGTAACGTGAATTTCCCATGTGTTCACAGCGAGAAGTGTGGCCGAGCGGTCTAAAGCGCTGTGCATGACAAATTTGTATCAGACCAATGTCATATCCAGCGTCATATCATTTTCTGCGGCCGAGTTCGAATCCCCGGGCGACCTTTTTTTTTTCTTCACTTCTTTTCATTTTAAACGTTCAATAGATTGATTTAAGAGTAAAGACACCGAAATAATCGGGTTACTGATTTTTTTTACAACTTTGCCGTTCAGGTATTCATAGCCTCAACCAGAGAGATGTAAAATTTTACATCTCTCTGCCTCAACACAGGCCTTCCGATGGTCAGTCTTGCATACACATGCTGTCTAATTGAAAGTAAAGTATTCAATACGCATACTTGTATTCTTTATGCGAATTACGTGTAGCGGAAAGAGATATTGATCTGCTAGTGATTCATTTACACTGTATATCTGAATCTTGTCCCACTGCTAAGCCTTCTGTATATGCCTATGTATTTACTGTGGGGCAACTTACTTGACGACTTGTACAGCAAAGATCATTGGTATATTATCTCCAAAAGCTGTTAACAGAGTAATGAGTATAAAAGGGTTTTATATGGTTCGGAAGATTTAACAAGAATTGATATACGGATCAATGTAACATGATCCAATAGGCCAAACGAAAATTTTAATGTTTTATGGTGCTTTTCATTTTCTGTAACTACTTCATCATCACAAAAATATAACTGTACAATATGATAAACATTTAAATGTTCCAAATCATGGTTCGTTGAGGTAATGTAATTTTATAAATATGATATAATTTATAATCAGCGAAGAAACAATGCAGAAGTGTGTTTGAAGTAGTAATCAAATTAATGATAACAAACAAGTTCAAAACTTTTGCTTCAAATCAGATAACGAATACCATAACGTTTTACTATATGGCGTTTCTTAACACTTCAAGTCTATTGGTTGTATGAAAGCAAATCCTTTTACATCTTATCATTAATGGAAAGACCCAAAACTTTTGATGAGGTAAGTCGGTTATCTACAGGCCCCCCCCCCCGGACTCTACCAAACCAACTTTTTAAGCCTCGTTTGATGGTCCTAAAACAATTTGAGATGTTAACAAAATTAATTTCCCGATGCACTCGCGATATTCAAGATGGCGTCCAAAATGGCCGCCAAAATGCTATAATTTCATTATTTTTAGTTTTAAAACACTCATAAACCACTTTATGTCAATTTTCTTACAGGGAAACTGCTTTTGGGGCTGTAAGAAACACATTTGGCTTAAAATAAGATAATAATAAAATAGCATATTTGAACTGAAATTGACAAAAATATCCTTTGAAATCCCAATTATCATAAATAATCAACAGTAAATGACATTTAGGGCTACAACAAGATCATTTGACCCATAATTATAATGTTAACATGTTTAAAATTCAAAATGGCGCCAATACTAAGATCCAAAATGGCCGCCAAAATATGTTTTAGTGCGCTAAAATGGGTGAAAATGACTTAAACACAGCATCAAGCACCCGCTAGTTCAAACTAATTAATGGAAAGTGTTTTTGATAGTTACTACAGATATATCTGTCCCAATATTAGGCTGTTAACATGTTTAAAATCCAAGATGGCGCCCTAAATGGGGTCTACAATGGCCGCCAAAATACATTTTCATGCACAAAGGTGGGTCAAATCAAAATTAAAACAGCATCAAACACACCAAATATTCAAAACATTTGATAGCAAATGACTTTAAAAGTTAAAACAGATGTATTTGTCCCCAAATAAGGCTGTTAATAAGCTGAAAACTCCAAATGGCACCTGTACTGTGATCCAAAATGGCCGCCAAAATACGTTTTAATGCGCTAAAAATGGGTTAAAATGACTTTAAAACAGCATCAAACACCCTATATGTTCCAAATATTTGATAGCAAATGACTTTGAGAGTTGCAACTGATATATTTGTCACCAAATTTAGCTGTTAACAAGCTTAAAATTCAAAATGGCGCCTGTACTGAGATCCAAAATGGCTGCCAAAATTAGTTTTATTGCGCTAAAATGGGTTAAAAGGACTTTAAAACAGCATCAAACACCCTATATGTTCAAAATAATTAATAGCAAATGACTTTGAGAGTTAAAACAAATGTATTTGTCCCTTCATTACGCTGTAAACAAGTTTCAAATTCAAAGAGGTGCCTGTACTGAGATCCAAAATGGCTGCCAAAATACATTTTAATGTGATAAAATGGGTTAAATGACTTTAAAACAGTATTAAATACACTATATTTTTGGATTTTACACATGTCAATAACCTAATGTGGGGACAATTATATCTGCCGTAACTCTCAAAACCATTTTCTATCAAATATCTTGAAAAATATAGTGTCTTTGATACTGTTTTAAAGTCCTTTAAACTATATTTAGCTCATTAAAACATATTTTGGCGGCCATTTTGGATCACAGTACATAAATATAGCATTTTAGCGGCCATTTTGGACGCCATCTTGAATATCGCGAGTGCATTGGGAAATTAATTTGTTAACATCTCAAATGTGTTTTAGGACCATCAAACGAAGCTAGAAAAGTTGGTTTGGTAGAGTCCTGGGGGGGGGGGGTGCCCGGAAACCCCCCTGTAGATACCCGAATTATAAATGCGTCAATAATAACCCTATGTAAAAGCATAGAGGTCAACGAACTTTTCCCTGTACAAATGTAAAGGAACATTAAAATAACGTTCAAATGGGTACTACGATCAAACTAATTAGATAGGCTAAGAAAATTAATGAAAATTATGGCCATTAGTCAAACAAATTGCAAAAGTAATGATATTTTCAGGATATTATCAGACAAACATATACAACAACTAGTCCAAAATCTAGAAAAATATAGTTGGTGGAACAGTGATTAATTTGCATAAAACAAAATGGCTGCCAAAACAAGGGTTAAAATTTCAACATTGGTTAAATCGTGTTAAAAAACGTTCTGTTGTGTTCCACTAATCACAAAGAATCAGAAAAAGTATACTTTTACCATCTCCGATGTATGGTTAATGAGTTATACCCAAAAACGTGAAAGGTCATATCAGGGGTCACGTGACATGTCCTATGGGAGACCAAAATTTCAAAGTCGTCCGATTTTTTTCAAGATGGTCTCAAATTGTTTCTCTTGCAAAATTATCTGCATGAAGTAGTAATTAGCAATGGCTAAGATGAACTATTGCTATGGTTACAGATCAAAGTAAACTTGGGGTTTTAGATTCTATATGTAATGGTAGATATAAACTTTGTTTTGCCTGATACCATAGCAACCACTGGTCTAAAGAACTTTAAACTATTACTTCATGCAGACACTTTTGCGAAAGGAACATTTTGAGACCATTTTGAAGAAAATCGGACAATGTTGATTTTTGTGTCTCCCATAGAACCTGTTGCATAACCCCTGATATGACCTTTCACATAATTGGATATAACTCATTAACTATACATCGGAGATAAGTAAAAGTATACTTTTTCTGATTCTGTGTGATTAGTGGAACACAATAGAATGGTTTTTAACACGATTTAACCAATTTTGAAACTTTACCCCCTGTTTTGGCAGCCATTTTGTTTTATGCAAATTAATCACTGTTCCACCAACTAGATTTTTCTAGATTTTTGACTAGTTGTTGCATATGTATGTCTGATATTATCCTGTAAATATCATTACTTTTGCAATTTGTTTGACTTATTTTTTTATTTTTACTAGCCTAAGAGTACAAGGCTCAAATTTCTTGGGTATATTAAACATCAGAGTACTAGTATCTTAACATCTGCATACTTTAATTTAATTAAAATTGTACAAATTGCGCAAAATTACAAAATGCGCCCTCGCTTGGAATTTTGATCAAAACATTAATTTTCGGGAATACGAAATAACAAAAACTTCATATTTGTGTTCCCTGGACTCCATTTGATTAAATGTTGACCCATTAACAAACCAAAAAGATCAGGAATTTAGAATTAAATTACAATTTATGTAAAATAAACAAGAATTTCACTAAAATGAGATATGGTCACAAAAGAGCGCAGAACGCTTTTTTCTTCTACCCGATTAATTTCTATTTTTGCCATTTCAAGTTGAGATGCATAAAGCCTGTTGACAGAAAGACGCAGTTGAAAAAAGCAATTTTGACTTACGTTTAACCCACACCTAATTCAATCTGCAGGATGCATCTTTCTTGGAGTACTCTTTTTAGCATTAGTGATTATTGCACCGAATTAATCAAACACATTACATTACAGAATTACCTTATAAATTGCAGTAATTTTGAAAATAAACCTTGATCAAAAATTTGTTAAAGGCAAACTATCAGAACCTTTAGGAACTAGTGTACCAGTAGTATTAACTACAAACTATATACAATAACAAAGAAAAAAGAGACTAAACATACTTTTTGAACTCTATCTCCTCTTAAAAATATTTTTGTGTGTTCTTTAAAAATTATATTTTTGTTCAAAGATATAGACAATGCAATGTGGAACACTTTCTAAGCAAAGTTGAGTAAACAATCAAATTTATAACTTCCCGCTAATCAGAAGGTTCGCTAGTCCTAAGGTTCGCTAGTCTGTAAGGTTCGCAAATAGTGTCATATTTTTCTCAGAATGTACAAGTGTTTTACAGGTTTTCAGAGTACATGACTATAGACTGGTGCATCTCATTATTTCTGCTGAGACCTATTCTCTTTTCTTTAACCTAGCCAAACTGACACCCAATGACTTCAAACCGCAGGAGGCATCCGTGATATGGATCGCCATTTTCCTTACACTCACTCGGGTAGATGCGGATAAACCGTGTAGAAACACCATCAGCATCAAGAGTAATATTAGCGATCCCATCTGTGTCATAGTTAGCCACAAAAATCTGTCAAAGAGAATATTTTTTTTTTCAGTTGTCTTATGGTAAAGCACATCGTCGGTCTCATCACATATAGGTATGAAAGTAATTGTAGTCCCCCTGAAATGGTAGTCCGCCTTCCATAGACCATAACGGAATAAAGCGTGAAGCTAATGGTGCGTGAGAGTTGTTAGCTATACTTTACTGTATAAACCGTGTAGAAACACCATCAGCATCAAGAGT
>JXSR01S001759.1:56053-68565 GCA_000969725.1 Ophiothrix spiculata
GTCCATACTTTTGCTCTTGTTTGGATCAGGCACCTTGGACTCTTTTTATGCTGAAACCCATTGGAAATAAGTTTGCAAGAGTAGCCAGACTTTATGGGCCATCTTAGCATATGTTAGTTTTGGTACTGATTTAAATTTTATGCTTTTGTATTCTTTGTACCACATATGCTAAATAACAATGAACAAACAAACAAACAAACAAACAATATTCTTAGTGACGGGTATAATTACATGTAAATTTCAAATAATTTATAAGTATAGCGAATATCGTATACCGCATGTGATCGCAACCTAACCCTAAACCTGACGAGCCGGTATACCGGTGTAATGAAATACTGCGTCCGTGTGACTAAATGTCCTAGCTACTATTAAATCGTGTAGAACGTACTTGTACATGTGCGATCCATAAATCATCGATTGCGACTTATTCCGTGTAGTTCAGTTAGACCCGGACTCCTGGTTATGGGGGACACTCAGTCTCATTACACCGGCTCACGTGTACATGTACCGTATACCCGATGAGCCGGTTTACCGGTATTTTGGTCACGTTTCAGAAACTTGATGTGTCTGTCAACATGCATGTTTAGTTACAATTTTCAATAGTCTTATTTATATTAGAAGGCATCAATGAAGCTTTCAACGCATGGTTGATGGGTCATTTTGCTCTTATTTACTCGAAAGAGGTGAACAATTCCTCATATTTCCGTAAATTCGATCACAATTTTCAACAAATGTAGCTTCGCCCATAGACTACAACATAAATGTCGAATATGATGGTCGACATAAATAGTGGTCTTTTGTGAATGTTGGTAATTGGAACAATTCAGACTACTGTAAAATGCAAAAGGAAGCAAGGGAAATCAAAATCACAGTAAGTTTAGGGGTTATATTTTGTTTTTTAACTTTCGGGTTGGCCAGGATCAGCGTTGCAGATACACGTGGAATGGCCAGGGTTCAAAGGGTTAATGTACGTTTTCTTTGTTTTTTGAGAGAGCCAAAGCGCCAAACGCCAAAAGTGGCGCATGCGCCGCTATTTGCTATGTGAACCGCACGTAAGGCTAAAGTCCCTAAATGGCTGCCATTTTTGCCAACGGTATCTTTAGTGCAACTTTTTACCTACTTACACATATCAGAATAATACAATTTTTGGCGTACATATGTAATAGAGTCTCTAGTTTATACATGAGACTTTAGTAGTGATTTCACGTCCATTATCAAGGTCAACATTACGTCAATAAACTACTTCGAAAAATGTACACCTTTTTCGCCGAAACCTTAACATTTTATGATGTTCGAACGATTCGCCTGTTTTCAAATTTTGACAGATTGTAGGCTTGATACTTTTTATTGAATTACAAATAATATTTTATAAATGTGTTGTGTTGATTTTGAATGATAATGTAACAAACCCGCGTTGTTTTGCCCGAAAAACCGGGCGTGAATTATGACTCTGAGTTCGCCCTGTTTGAGCTGTGAATAGCCTGATTTTAGTATCTACATTATCTACATTTTGTCTGATATACGCATTCGCATAATTTACTTACAAATTGAGCATTCCAATGAGGCAAAAATTGCAATTTTTATGTAAACAAAAGAAAAATACGGCATTCTAATGTTATATTTTAGATTTTAGTTCACCATCTCAACGCTGCCTTGATAGCTCAGTCGCTTCGTAATGCATGACTAACCCCCGCCATAATCCATGGTTCGAGTCCCCGCAAAGGCAGTTAAAACTATTTATCTTTTCATGATTGAAAAATAGTTAGGATTCACATTTTCCTGGGCATGTGGATTCCTCGTACCCTTAATATATACGCATCACATACCGATCTATACTGTCGAGGTTATAAAATGATGTCACATACAAATCTCTAATCTTAACATCAAAATAAATATTATCTTCATATTCTATTTCTGTACATTTTGTATTTGTTTAAATAATTGATATGTTTAATATACAATATCATGAACTTTTTCAACATAAAATGGATCTTAAGCTCAGTTTCATCAGAAGATATTATGAAAGTTATTTGCTAATTAAATAAACGAATAACTACCAGTAGTAGTAAGAGACACGGATGACATGCTTAGTAAAACATTTTTTCTTTAATGTATAGGTAAAACCAACAAATTTATTGAAACTACCTGTAGAATTTGTTTTCAATGGCAAAGACCCCTCTCAGTTTTTGAATTTCAAATAGTTAGTACATAGCAAGGTAGACAGAGCTACTGGCCCTCATATTCCATTGCATTTTATATTAAGGGACATAGTTCACAGCCATTGACTCGTGTGAAAAGCTGACAAAATATTTGAAATATGAACCAGAGACACCTCTTGTAGCAACAGATGTATGTTATCACTATCAAATAGCACTCAGTCCAAGAAGAATTCGTAATAAGAAGCTTTGATATACCATAAATCGACAAATTGCAATTGCAAATTCTAGTACTGATCGCAGACTTCGAATTTAGCACAGTTGACAGACCAAGATGGTTTCAAAAAAATTGTAAACAATGCACCCAAAACATGACATGTCCCACTAGTAATTGCAATTGCTTTTTAGTTAGCGAAAATGATGCTCATACTCCTGTTAGCATGGTAAGACACCGATGTACGTAGCTGGAAAACATAATTGAAAAATTCGGTTTGCAAAATTTTAGCCATTTGTGCCGCCTCGTACTGCTTGATTGTATCCTTTTATGTGGACTCCTACTCAGTGCCTTTCACGGCCATAGTAAATGTTACCATAGCCTTTAAATTGAAGACGCCAGTCTAAGAAAACCCCAACTCCAATAGCTCCCTTCTGTTAATTATACTTATAAATAAAATGTTAATGCATACAAATATCTGAAAATGCTTTCACATCATTAAAATAGAAATTCCATGTCAATATTCTAATCATACAATGAAAACAAAAGCTTGTTTATCGGTGTGCTTTACTACTTTAAATTAGTAAAATACACTTGTTGAGCCCGTGCGATCAGTTTTACTACGGTCTTACGATTTATGTAACAAAGCGGACGTATGCAAGACTCGTATTACAGGAATAATAGTTGTGGAGTGGGTTCTACCAATTGGATTTGGAAGTTCTACGACAATGCAACATCTAGTACAGATTCAATAACTCGTAAACGCTGTCATCGGGGCATTTACGAACTCGATGTACCATTTGGTTACTAGTGGTTTTACGATGTTTAAAAATCCCGTTGTTGCTATCACAGCTTATCACATGACGACATATTTTCAGCACGTGTCCTGTGCTGTGCTGTGGCGGGTTGGAGATAGAAGCTGGAAATAATGGCAACCAGGTTATATTTCAAGTTATATTTGTTTTAAAATGAGCACTGGACGCCACCACCCAACCGTAGGTCAAATTGCAAAGCACAGACAAAACACTAACCACGGGTCTCCTTCTTACAATTGGCATAGTAATATGTTTTAGCAGGATGAAAAGTACTCGAAATATCTCGGTCAAGAGAGATCACCAGCCGATTATGACCACTAGGCTGATTTTGAAAAAATCAAAGTTTTGATTTTTTATCGGGCTACCCTCTCATTTGGTGCATTGGGGGTAAAAAACACCACCTACAAAATTTTACAACTTTTCATGATTATTTAGGGGGTGCTACCGACCTTTGAACTTTTGTGTGTTAAGTCAATGGGATTTTAAGACATGTTTTAAAATGCCTTCAAAATTTATCATTTGTGAAAATGATTGAACTAAAATTAATATGTGTTGTGTATAAGGGTCTAATCGAAGCAATTTGCTAGGAAAATGTCAGAAACAGTCATCAAATAGACATAAAAATGCAATTTGTTGAAAATTCTATCATTTGGGTGGCAGCAAAAGATTCAACAGCCATGGCCTCTTGATAAAATTATTCTGTTTGTTATTAGAAACAATTCAATAGTGTATTAATTGTTTAAAATCTTTTATCCTTTGTTGATGTGATGCTTTTTTATTTAACACACCTTGAGCATAACTCACAATCACTTTTAATTTTTTTTTTGTCCTGAGAAAACAACATAAAAGGTAAAAAGTCAAACACTTGAAAAGCAGCCCAAGAAACATAACTTACTTTTTAAGAGGCCATCAAAATGTGGAATTGAATTAATGAAGTAATGACTCTGAATCAAGGTTGGTTTGTTAACATCATCAAAGTTCATTTTCTGCCATAGCTTGTCCAATGCAAGTTGCACCCTGGTAATCATACCACAGTACTAAAATCAAGAGCATTACATTGTATTGAACCTAGGGGTCAAAAGACTTGAAACTGTTGACAACTATTCAATGAAGGATGAAAGTGCAAATCCTGTTAAGTGGTGTTAAGCATGTGGGTCATTAATCAAATATAAAATGCTTGTGGTTCCAGTTATGTAACATTTATTGAAATGTGTTGTAATGGTTGGGGTAATGAGATGATTATTTTCTATAATTTATGTTTCAGACAAGTTAGACTTCTGCAATGACTGTATTTTCTATTACTAATTCATCATGCTATTTGAAACTGTGTGTTTTGCCAGAGTCTAAATTAGTTTAGGTCTAAAAATAAAGGCTGTGTTATTAATAGGGTTTACTCCCACACCAGAGTTTTTTGTTTTTTCAATTTTGTGAATAACATTGAACTTGAAATCAATACATATGCATGTTTCAAGGAAGATAAACATTTTAACTAAAACATTAGGACATAATTTTTCACATTTTCTCCTACAGTCAGGAGAAAATCGCCAAGATTTATAACAGCCCTAAAAGCCCATAGACTTTACATGCAAAAGTTCAGAGGTCGGTAGCACCCCCTAAATATCAATGAAAAGTGACAAAATTTTACATGTGGTGTTTTTAACCCATAATGCACCAAATGAGAGGGTAGCCCGATAGAAAATCAAAATTTCGATTTTTTCAAAATCAGCCTAATGACCACGCATAGAGGTAGATGACTAGTATAAGTATAAATGTCAGTCGTTGGTTTGTCAACAAGAAGTTTAATATGGAATTCATGGTACATTTTGTGGAAAAACTATGAATTCATGACGTTACATCCGGGCTTTATGATTATTCATACCCGTGCCATATTGCAACACTATAATAGTTCGTTTTACCGACAATACAATAGACTGGCCTATTAAGATACAGATATTCACCACAGCACAAAGTGTGGAATATGGGATACGTGTCACTGCTGGTATAATTGTTATTTCCAACCATCCCATATTGCAATACGTTAAGTCAAAACTAAATTGTTCCGTTGACCTTCAATTAGATATAGGATAGGTTTATGCTAAAGCAACAATTGTGTATTATGGGTAGGATCTACACACGGGAAGTATGAATTCACTAACCTTCAGAAGGTCAGGTAGCCCGCGGGTGATTTGATGAGCTTCGAGGTCGATTTTCTAACAGCGCAGTTCCAGGAATTTTGAAATAATAATGACAAATGATTTCTGGGCTACTTCTCATGAGCCAGCCAGGCAGTTAGCTGGACAAAGCTAAATTAGATGGAGGGTGGGGTGGGGTGTATTTTTTTGAATATTAAACCTTTTTAATACCATTGAACATACGTGCCACCACGTTACAGAGCTATACGCTCTGTAGCCAGGCACACCTATGATACGCGTACGCCCTAATTCACCACATCCAACCACCACACCCCTACGATCATTGCATATCTGGATTGTGCTATTGTTGTGGTGTGTAAAATCGTGATCGCATAAAATTTCATTCATGAATACATTGTATATGTAAGCTTAAGCTTCTCTCGTAGACTGTGGGGCAAATACACTATGAATACACTATGAGCAGCTTAAGCTTGCATACAATGCATGAATGACATTTTATGCGATCACGATTTTACACACCAAAACAATAGCACTGTCCAGTGCTCATTTGAAAACAAATATGACTTGAAAAATGGTAAATCTGTTTGTCATTATTTCAGTTTCCTGTGTCAGATCGTGTCCCAAGCATCGTACATCAGATTTGTACAACTGATTCGTTCCGTCAGTCAAACGAGTTCTGAACTTTGTTGAGCCTGTCCAATAAGTCAATATGGTAACCGTGTTTATATGATAGGAAACTGCATAAAACGCGTAAGGTATCGTATTGTTTAAGTGGAGTTTAACTTTAATTCCTTTATGTTTAAACAGGTTGCTGGGTTGGGGTTTTTTTCAGGTAAGGTTTAGGGGTCAGATGTACATTGAACTCAATGATCTCTGTATATCGGGAAGGATAACTCATTGTTAGGAGTAGATAAGATGTTTGGTACACTCTTAGAAGGCCGGGATCAAATATACGAGTAGTTTTCCGGATCATTTTATTTTGATCATTTAAGGGTCACTTTTGATCCAACGTGGATCGTTTTGATCCTTTTTCGGATCATTAAAAACAAATGGATCAAATTCACCAGGATCATTTTTGACCCGGTTTTAGGATCATTTTATTTTGATCCTTTTTAATTACAATATCAAAGTTTTGATCCATATTTCTGGATTACTTTGATACGGAGGGGATAGGCTTATATTTGATACCGCGTTTGGATCTAACGTAATCTTTTGTCTCATATTTGAGTACACCCCATATCCACTACATAGCCGGGAATGTATACAATGGTATAAATACGATGATTTCACCACACTTGACAGCTGCCTGTCCCGTGGCCGAAGGGTTAGAGCGATGGTCTCGTAATTTATATGGTGTACGTGCGGCGTGGGTTCAAACCCTGCTAGGGTCAGTTCAGTGAGATATTTTTAAGCAGATCTTTTTTATAAGAAATATTTGATCCTTTTTTCGGATCAAGAATTGTGATCCTTATTTTTGAATCATTTTGATCCTTAAAGGGTAAGCTCATATTTGATACCTAAAAAGGATCAAAATTGATCCTTTTTGTCTCATATTTGATCCTGGCTTTCTAAGAGTGTATGATGTAGCAGCATAAATCGTTTAAATGGACTGTCTTCTCCCAACTTCTTTCTATCTATCGGGTTTTTTTTTTATATTAGAATATCCGCGCATAGCTTCGTGACCCAACGGTAGCGCGTCTGACTCCAGATCCCTGAATTGTGTTTATTCGTTTCAATGTCACCTCTCATTTTGGATACTTACATCAGTTTACCAAAGGGAGGGGGGGGGGGGCGTGAAACTTAGGGCGGGACTCGGTCATCGTTATAATTACTGCCTGTTTAAACTCGAGACGTCTATTAACATTCTTCCCTTTCTCTTCGTTCTGTCACTCCGCCTGTGGCCATGTTGTTTTGTTTATGTTTGCATATCTTTCCCACTCCATTTTTATGCCCACCTTTTGAGCACCTACGACGTTCGACGGTCATCGTGTGCATTGCGCGTTATAAGGGCTATAGGAACGTTCAACGGTTGCCGTTGCGTTACGTTCTACGGGGAATAAGAACGTTCAACGGTTACCGTTGTGTTGCGTTCTAAGGGGGATTAGGGACGTTCAACGGTTGCCGCTGTGTTGCCTTCTATGGGGGATTAGGGACGTTCGGATCGATATGTAAATTAGGTAAATCTCTCATGAATATTCATATTACGAATTTAGAGACTATTCTTCTACTGATATATAGTTGCAATGTATTTTCTAATAATAACGGAGGCTTGTTCAGGCCCGTAGCCAGGATTTTTTCAAGGGGGGTACGGATTTTCAAAAAAAGTGGACCTTTCGGAGGAAACATTTTCGTTTTGGTCGACCCTAAAATAATTTAAGTAGTTTTATAGCAGTTTTCCAAGCATTTTGTGTAGTATTTTGTTAAAAAACGACCTACATTTGCTTGTTTTGGTGCTTTAGGTGTTCTTTTGGTGGTCATATAGTGAATTTTTGTGGACCTTTTTTGTACATTGTCAAATTTAGGGTGGTGCGACGCCCCCATCGCACCCCCCTGGCTACGGGCTTGGGCTTGTTGATGAAAATTCAACACGCTGCACAAACACGACAAAATTTTTGTTTCATGTCAAATGTTTGGTGATTTACACAACACCAAGCTTCCGTTATTGATTAGAACATGCATTGGAATTAATGTAATAACAAAGACTTGTTGCATCAAATATTTGATAGTTTAAAGAGCTATGGTTTGACCCCCAATCCTCAAACCAGTCATGCATTAAGATCAATATTGTAAACAACCTTGCAAGTTGACGTTCGCGAATCATACCGAATGCAAAATCCAATGGATACCCCGGTCACATAACCTTGCGGCGAGGTTACGATGTGTTTATGGCATCATACCAGATAGATTTCAACGGACACCGATCGGACACCGGCCGGTATCCGTGAACCGTAGAGACGCCGGAAGCATGCCGCAAAATTTTAATTCTGACGAATTCCAGCGTGACAGGCGTGACCTTTGCATGAACCTTTTTTTTCTCAGAATAGCTGGTTAATTTTATCTAAAGGTGATACCACGGAAATATTCCTATATGTTATAGTAAACATTCGATATTGGATGCAAAAAGTGAAAAATTTATTCTAACTCAATCACTGTCTTCACAATGGGGACACAAAGTGTCCGTGACAGGCGTGACCCAAACTGACACTGCCTTTTCAAAAATATGGTTAAATTCTAAACTCTTTCCCACGGGAGATTTGATTCCTGTTTATGTTGCACTATATCTCCTTTGGGGAACCAATCAGGAAACATTTCACTTTTGGAGAATACAGGCTGAATCATTTCGTGACAGGCCTGACGTGACATTTGTGCACACCTAGTAAAACTTGATTTTAGCAATGGATCTCTTGTTTAATAACGTCTTTATTTATGATTATGATTTATTTTCAACAGTTTTGATACTGTATTATGCAAGTATAATCTATTTTTGAGCTTAACCCTTGTCATCCTGAGCTATTTTTGCAACACGTCCTCCGAAGGGTTGTTGCAACCACCCTAATATATAAGAACGGAACCTCCTATGTTTTGCTAATAATAGATAGGTATGATCCTCTCCTATCCAACGATACCAAGATCATCAAAATCGGCCCAGGCGTTACGTAATTATGACGTCATCAAGCACTTTCAGATTGGAAAATCAGGCAAAATTGCATTATGGCAAAAATGGCCACCACAAAGCAAAAGTTTGCTACAAAAGTTCTCAATAACAGATTTTCGTCGGTTTTTTGCCACTTAAGACAGGAAATGATGATTCTAACATGTCTTTTAAGTTTGAGAATTATAGCATGCACATTTATTTCAAAATGGCGACTTAAACATTTCCGGGATTTCAGAACTTGAACAATTCATGTATGTGATACAAGATCATAGAATTAGCCTTCTGCATTGCAAGAATTCGCAAGCATTCACCGGTGTCATACCGGCGTTGCGGCATCTTTCGGATTGCCAGTGTAATTCTAGTCAACTGCACGTATCCGTTCCACTGAGCAAGTGCGCAGCGCAGATTGTAAGCAAACATTTTTCGGTTTAAAACAGATTCTAGATTATGTCTAACAATGAAACAAAACAGATTGCTTCAATTTTTCATTTCATTATCCATTAATCAGATAGTCGGAAAGAAAACAAACGATCAGAAAAAATTGAGTACAATTCTAGTACGACATTCCGGAGATGCACATTTGGAACACAATTATTGTACAATTTTAGTACAAATATAGTACAATTTTGTGTACTATAAATGTACTCAAATTGTACTTAAATGATGTTCCAAATGTGCACTTTAGGATAGGAATGTTGTACTATTTTTGTACTCGATTTTTACTAGGGTAGCTAAATCACGGTTTTAACTGAATAATAGCTAGGTTGCGCATGAGGTAACTCATGAATAACAAAATAATTTACGTTCGGTTTGACTGAACGACAGTTTGCGCAACCTAGCTATTCACTGTCTTCGAACGATACGCAACGTTGCAGCTTTCATGCAGAACAGTGTTGACGAGAAATATAAACTGTGGTTTAGCTAAACACCTTTCATGAATATGGGCCAAAACGTTTTAACACACGTCAAATCGAACATTCCAAAAACGTCATACATAAGGTAACATTAAAGTTGATGGAGTTGGTTAAATAATTCTCAACAGAACGTTAAGTCAAAATCACCAATTTGTGGAAGACAATAATTGATTTGTATGATGTAAGGATTACCGCATGGAGAAATCACCCATCATTTTGACGGCAAACATGACAAATCACACCGTTACTCTATACTCTATATAACTGAAATTAATAAATATTTTATTCCGGTAATGAAATTCCTAAAACCAGGAATCACAGTCACTAAAAATTAATCTTGTCTGCAGTTATGGGTAGTGCGGCCACGTTTTGATTTCAGCGTAAAGTGCGTCTCCAGGGCAGGATGTGGAACCTTTATCACGATGTCCCAGTAACGTATACGATGGCGACAGTCTACCCTTGTTCACTCCGCACGCGATTGCTGTTTTAGCGTTTGCTAGAGCGTTTTGGTTTGGCTGAAAGGGAAATATCAAGATATCATAATTGATAGATTTATTGAAAGATATGAATCGAACCACATTAGTTTATAATTCTCTGTAAATGAATGTAGGGGAGGGTGAGGCAAGTTCGCCCTCGGGGCGGGTTGACCCACCTTCTGTTTTTGCTTAAGTGACCTCGGGAGAAATATGTTACTGGTGATTTTTGGTTATGCATAAAGCAAGACCGAACTCATCTCTTTGTTTGAGTTTTAAGTAAAACGAGTTTTTGAGTTACCTTAGTAATCATTTTTAGCAAAAGTAATTCTGTACTAGTCTAGTGTCAAGATATTACATTGCTGGTTCAAGTTATTATTATTGATTTCAAAGTATGGTGCATGTCCAACATATCATGAGGTAAAATCCTCTTATTTTCTTTATTTTGTTGTTATACCACGAGGTTAAGTCAAAACTGGGACTATGGGGTAGGTTGGTCCCTAACACACCAGGAAAGTTAGCCCTGTGGCGAACTTGCAAAAGATGGTATGCTAACTTACTCACACTATAGCACAATAACATTTATGGCGTTTTAACACAATTTTAATTCTAAACAAATAAATAGATGCGTATAACAAGACGCAAGAAGTCTTTTCACAAGATCGATAGGAAATATGTGGCATATACAGTGTGTATCAAAATGATTAGTACTCAACTTTGGGATTTTTTTACACAAAATCTAGAAGTGTTAGCATTATTTCATTCACTGCTATAAAAAGACCAATTCAATACCCACTGCTATAAAAAGACCAATTCAATACCTTTCATATAATAAAAAAGAATTTTGAAAATTGATCCACGCAATCGGATGTTACACCACTTTTAAGAAATGTGTCTTTTTACAAATTCGCCACAGGCAATAGATAGCTTATGCTAAGGTGCGATATCCAAATTGTAATATGATCAGTCGTGTGAAACAGCCCAAGACATTTGAGGTAAAATTATTTCTTAAATACCATCTAAGCCATAAATATTCAGGAAACAGGCAGCATTAATGTTGTGTATTGTATTTTTGCTAGGCAATTTTCATCGACTTCTGTCTAAGTACATGAAATATTGCCAATTTTCTATGTCAGAAAATTATCGTTAAATGACACATTAATAGACAATAGCTTGCAATAGGCATCACACAGAAAGATTGCAAATAACTCTCAATAAATATTTGAATAGATTAAGCATTTCTGCAAAATCATTTATTGTCATGAACTTATTTTGTGAAAAGGACATCTTATTTATATAAAGACAAGTGTTATTTCCATTTAAATGGCATTTTTCTGTTTAATCAATGGCAAGTATTTATAGTGTAATCATTAAGTTGTTTCTTCATGCCATGAGAAGTCAAACATGACTTTCAACATAATCTTATGGTTATTTTGTAAATAAAATTATATCTAATATAAAATTACATCTGATGCAGACTGAGTTATATATTTCAGTCTTCTTTTTAAAATGGAAAGGCAACAAATAAAATCTGTGGCGAGTTTTCAAAACTGGTGCCTTTAATACATAACCCGCCCGTACTTAGAAACGAAATGACAAAATGCTTTTATTTCTTTTTGCAAATGAAAGACAAAGAAATGTACTATCAATTAACATAATTCGGAATTTCAAAAAGGAACGGGAAATATTTTTTAAAGATTTGTTCATTCTGAGTTCTAATAATTTTGATACACCCTGTATGGCACAAATTGCATGTTTACAGCAAGTTAAGCATTTCGAACTTCAAGACTACGGGTCTTTTGGAGCAAAATATCCGTACAACAACTTCAACCATGAGGTTGCGTAAATGTTAAAGCCATTGTACTAGCCAAAACAACTATAACTACATAAACCAGTCATTTATCTGTCTATATTCCAATGCGCAATTTTCTTAAAAGATGCAGATAACACTGTAGGCCACAACGTACCCTTTTAAAAGATCGATATTATACAAATACAATATGGTTTGAGGGGAAGTAGTTCAAAATACTTGTCCCAAGGTGTTGGATGACGGGGACTACCTCACGGGGACTACCTCCCTCCGCTTCGCGTCGGGAGGTAGTCCCCGTCATCCAACACCTTGGGACAAGTAT
>JXSR01S001760.1:0-27447 GCA_000969725.1 Ophiothrix spiculata
ATAACAATCTTACCTTCCAGTAACTCTTCATCATCACTTGAGTCAACAATCTCTATAGTACCCACTTGACTCGCACCAGCCAACGAAAAGATCTCCTCCGTCAGAATCTGCTCTAGTAAGTTATCTGTGTTGGTTACTGTACTCTTCTAATAATGATATAAATAAAAAAAGAGAGAAGTGATCAGATATGTGAAAGTCCACCACATATCTACAGTATAGTTAACCTCTGGTCAATTTCTTTTTAGGCCAAGGGACAAGAAAAAAAATTGTTGTGTTGCCTTTTTGGTGAAAAATTCTAAAATCGGGTCAGTCGGTCAGGATTCTTTATTTCTTTTAATATACTTATCCTGAAGGAGATTTTGACTTATAAAATCTCTACAAACAAGGTATGTTCAAGTCACATGACGACATAACAAGATCATTTATTGTTATTTCTGACAGGACACCAAAGATTTGTTAATTTTACACATTTATTGTGAGTTTTTGTGCTAGAAACGGTAATTTAATAGAAAAAAATTGTAAAAAAATCCTGACCCGATTTTTGCCAGATTTAGAGTCGGTCAGTAAAGGGCAACACAACTTTCCTTTTTAGGCCTTATTGCAGGTTCTATACTTTGATCAACACCAAATAGGCGGGCCTCTTCACATTGTGAATTGATACAAACAAACACAGCACAACTGCAGGAGACACAGCGCACGATCTACGTGTGACTCGCGCATCAGTATCTACGGCGTGCGTGTAATAAACCAATTTTTTTCCTATTGTTTTATCATGTATTGTCATGTTTAACACAAATGATATAGTATGAAATCCGCTAAGTTAAAAGAAAGTGACCATCCCTACTCTACATTTTACACTGCGTCCTCTTAAGGATAACACGAAAAACAATTGCCGTTATCTTATATATTCAAGTTTAAAAAACAGCAATGATGTTTAAAAGAAAATGTTACGCCTTCATCGCAAAACACCTCTACTTGAACAATAGGCGAGACCAAATGACCAATATGGCCAATTTCAATGTTTCCTAGGCCTAGCGCTGCATGGCTTGATTTAAGTTACTATTTTTGAAGTGAATGCGGGAAAATATGATGTTTTAAGTTACGAATTAGTCTTTTTCTACAATATTTCAGTGATTCATGTCTGTCTGTGATAATTTTCTCACGTTTAAGCTTTTAAAGTAAGCTTACAGATGCCACATGCTATAAGCCAGTGCAGTAGCAGTACCAGTAGAAACAATGCATTGTGATTTTTATTGGCGGCGATCTATTATGGTTTACTCACAATTTGCTTAACACAAAAGCACACTCTAGGCGCTGACGATTTTGTGTTAACGAGTTTCTACTGTAGTATGTATATATACCATTGTGAACTCTAATGAAGTGACAATACTAAGATACCTATTACTAAAACTGAAGGCCTAACACACAAACAAAATACAAAAGTAAAACTTCAAATAATTTTTGAATAGAAGGATTGCATGATTAAATCAAAAGAGAGTTTATATCATGTTGCTCTCAAAACCATTTATTTATAGGTCAAACAGTAATTCATTGGACAACGTAAACAGAAATTCAGAATGCTGGGCACATTGTTTGTAAATGCAACCCCTACCCTGAATTTTGGTTTCCCTATAATTTCAAATACACTGGGGAGAAATACTTACAGCTTTGGACGTCTTGCCACTGCTACCAGCAGGCATACTTGGTTGACAGGGTGGGACCTCAACAGCTTGTATTGTATGTACTAAGTTATCTAATAGCAAGTGATCTGGAAACCAGCCAGTGAATTCTAGGTCTGCTACAACATCAGGGACAGCTGCCTGTAAGTTACACAAAGAGAAAGGTTATTTTATTAGTGCAGGGTTTGAAGCAGGGCCTCTTGATAGTAAATTTACCCCTGCAAGTTATCTAAAGGTGCGGATAATCTGACAATCAATGAATACAACTAAATGATACAGCTCCCGTTGTGTTTTGTGAAATTAAAAAAAGCATCGATTATGACTGAACTTCAATAAAAACAAGAGAGAAATATCCATATGCTCGCTAATATCAAGACATCTTGCCCAATATTTGGATTGTGGAAGACAAAATATTTTCTTTGTGTATCAATCACCTTCTGCACTGGTCTTTATTGGATCTTATAAGTACACTTTATGAATTCTTTCCAAGAAGTCTTGTTGACATTGCTGCAAACATATCGCCTTGAAAATTTGTGTTCTTGAAGGTCTGTCAGAACATTGTTCATGCTTTCTATGCTAACTATGTGTTTCCATATATCATACATTTAGGTAGTCAAACACGCTACAGAGTTGTTCATCGCTAATCAACAACGATCCATCCATGCGTCTGCATATTTTTGCCACCCGAGCGTGATAAAAATACACTGACGCATCGGATGTAGAGTTGTTGATTTGCAATGAACAACTCTGTGGCGTGTTTGAATACTTTTCAATAACGAAAATCTTCCTAAAAACATATGTTTTAAATTCTAAATGTTTTCAATTTAACAGACAGGCCTACTCATCTTCAAAATATATAAAGCATAATCTGAACCCAAAGTGCTAGTTTGTGAATGTTTGCTGCTTTGATGTTTTCTATTTTTCGCAAGCACCAGGCTTTTGCACGTACTATTACGTGCCCAACGCTCGATGAGTAGTGCGCCGACTTATATGTACTGTGTAAACACACTTCTGTTAATGCTGTGTCGTGCCTGACGCACTAATTTATATATCAACTGTGGATTCATCACGAACCAACAACAGTACGCTCCTGTATAAGGAGATACAATGAGTTGTTGAAATTGGAATACGCATTATGTGTAGGCCTACTCAAGCAAGTCTAAACATGGGTAATGAATGGCAAAAGGATAATCTTACTTGTGTTGTGACCACGTATAGACTATATGCCAGGCAGACAATTGGGCAGAATTTTGGTATCAGAAATAATGTTATTTACATCATGAATAGGAAGATATTGTTAACCTCTGTACTCACCCTGTTTGAGGCAGATGCTGGTGCTGTTTGAAGTGCCATATCTAATAGAGTAATGCAGAAGTATAGTGCTGTATCAGAGATGGTTTGTGTGTGCACAGCCTGGGAAAGATAAGTAACGAAAAGGTAAATATCCAAAATAACATGTAACATGCAACAAATGCCGAGATCACGGGCAAATATGCAAATCAGATCTCCTATCATAGCCAATTATATCTTACCTTGTACAGAATGCTGAAAATAATGCCATGTAAAGTCTTCGTATGCAGTATCTGATAAATTCCTTCAAATGCTGGTGCTAATGGGGCCAAAGGTCGGAATGGTGGCCAGGGGTCGTGACTACCAGACCACTTGCCTGCCTGTTTCATTCTGCAATTGAACAGAAAAATGTCACTTGATTGAGCTGTAAGCTTTAAGGAAAGAAATAAATACAAGGGATCTATAATGTAATGTCCCCCATGTTTGTAAGGGAGCCTCAGCACATTGTACAGGTGGTAGCTGACCTATGTGGCCCTAGAAAGTTTTACACCACACCAAGCATCATTTCAGGTCCTGTCGCAAGGAGCGATGACCCTTGATCAGCCCACATTTAAACCATTACATTCCAGATCAACTCCCTGAGTTTGTACGGGTTTCTGCAAGGCAATTTGCAGTTAGTTCCTTATCCAAGGCAATTTCAAGTACACTCAATTCTTGCACTGCTGGGGTTTGGACCCGGGACCTTCCACAATGCAAGCCATTACATTCCAGATCAGCTTCCTGAGTTTGTACGGGTTTCTGCAAGGCAATTTGCAGTTAGTTCCTTATCCAAGGCAATTTCAAGTACACTCAATTCTTGCACTGCTGGGGTTTGGACCCGGGACCTTCCACAATGCAAGCCAGTGGGTTATTGATTGAGGTAACTTGACCATCCATAAACTTATCGAATATTACATTCGATTGAGTCAACCAAATAATTATATCTCATCTGTTGTTGCAAAAGGTAGATTTCAGCCTAATACCGTAAACCGGGTGACTTTGAATGCTGGGGTGACTTTGAACACTTTGAGTTGGACAAATTAATCAGCCATTATCTCACTTATCCTTGATCATATAATTGTTTTAATTAATGATTGAAAGGGGGATACTATAAGCAATGTTACATCTTAGAGACACTTCCGTAGGTGTTGCCAGTTGCTTGTTATAGCCTTAGAAAGGTGTTACCAAATTTTTAGCAATTTTCATAGGTGGGAAATTAATATGGTTGGATCAGGATGAAATAGTTTACAATAATAAATGAAAATAATTTTGTAAATTTCTTTCTTATTCTCTATATTGAGAAAAAACGATCCTGGGGTGACTTTGAACGCCTACATCTCCCATATAAACACATGCATTTAGCAGGGTAACCAGTACCCTTGATTTTTGCTTACAGATTTTCAAATCTGGGGCACTGTGTTTGCATAAAAACCGATTTTTGTATTTTTATGATCAAAACAATTATATTTCTGTGGGATAATGATATTTTCTAGTTCTAGGAATGTATTTATCTCACTTTTTGCAGGAAAATGTGTCCTGTTCAAAGTCACCCCATCCCGGGGTGACTTTGAACAGCACTTAAAAATTAAAAAATATGTATTTAACATAACAGCTAGTTCTACAAAAATGTAACATGAGAAAGGCCATGCCTCAGGAGGTATTTTGAAAGCAAAATATAAAAAACCTTTCTATGTTAAGAATAAAAAAATTGGCAAAAGTCGAAAAAAGTGTTCACCCTGGTTTACGGTACTACTTTTTCAAATTTTTGAAATCAGAAATTGAAATTTCAAAATGAGAATGCAGTATTTGCATGGTATACAATAGTTATGGTTGTTTCTTAACAAGCAAATCTACTAACACTACAACTTACGCGGCAGTATATCTATCCATTGCACTCTGGAAATCCTTTCGTTGCATTGCACGTAACATAACATGTACTGGGTTGAATTCTCTAGTCCATACCTCTGGTTTGGGGGAATAATGACCTTGTTGTAGCCCGCCACTCTCTGATAGGGGATCATGGTAGTTGCCCACCTGTCAAATCATCAAAAAATGGTGCTTCATTAATCACATAGATATTGTTAGCAAGCAGCTTGCAAAGATCAGAGATGGATTTAAAAGGGTCTTCCTTCACTTATTTTTAGCAAAGCAGTGACCAAATTTGATTTAGCTCCTTAAAACTGAACATCTTGTTCAAAAATAGCTGCCAACTTGGTGACTTTTTAGGTATTATAGTTGAAATATCTTAAAAGGGCTCTCCCCTACTTACTTTGTCTCTTTTGAAATTGTGGTGGCTTGGACTGAATTCTTCATATTTTATTTTTCAATGAAAGAGTAGTTCTGATATCCATTACAGTTTTTAAAAATCACCAAAATTTTGCCAAGTTCTTGTTTTTTCCCCCCAATATTGTGCACGCATATTTTGCAATAACTCTGTATTTTGAAGGAAGCATAATTTGCTGACCAAATCAGGGTTATATAGGAACAGTTAGGCGATGGAAAAAATCCTGTTTTACGGACCAGGCCGACCCTAAATTTGCGTTTAGGAGGATTATTATTTTTAGTTTTTCAAAAATCATGTAAAATCAGTCTTTTTTGGCCAAAATTTAACAATTTTGGTTTTCTCCAATTTGTTTTTCTGATTTGGGAGTTGTTTTAGGCAAAAACAAATTTAGAAAAAAATATGCCCGACTGACCCTACTTGAAATCGCCACATGCCTGTAAAACATGTTGGTTTTTTTCTGTCACCTTATGGAAAGAATACACTCATATATGATATGATAGTCATATTATGATACTAATTAATGCCAGTAAGACTAATCTTTGCAAGGGTATGATAGTTTAGCATTCTATGAAGAATCGTTTACCAAACTGAAACTCCAAAAAGCTTCACATATGGAGGATAGATCAGAATCTAAAATAGTTGTGTAAGTGCTCCCATTGAAATTAACAATTAGGAAGGATTCATCAATTCAACTTACATGGGTGGTTTCAATTTGATGAGCCTCAGTCAGGTCAGGGTACAAAATCGGTGTCAACAAAACACAAATCATAAAATTAACATTTTGAAGATTCATAATTTTGGCCTAGATCACTATTATAGTAATTATAATAACTGCATACACCAGTTCTCTCTCAGACAAGATTGGAAAAAATCATATACACGCAAATACTTCTAACTATGACAGCTATATGGAGATGCTAGTATTACAATCTTACCTCATTTAAGACTTGTTCAAAGTTCTCATGAGCACTGACCAACCCAGTCTTCTCTGGAATGTGAGCTTATTCAGTCAAGGTAAAAACATGTGTATCATCAAGTCTACGCTACATAAATTTTAATATTGATTTTTTAATACAACAAACTTCTCCTTTAAATAATCAAGGCCTAACATCTATAAATATGACAATACATTGACTTTTTGCTTTCTTTCTTTCATATTTGTGCACAAGGCATAGGTCTACTGTCTATGACATTATTTGAGACATCCTGTATGTGATATTATGCAATATTCAAAAGTCAGTATCATCAAAAAATACCTGACTAGTACTAGGTTTGCCACTCATACTCATTTTCTGATGATATCTTTGCAGATACAAGAAGAATTATCAAGTGAGTAATAACTTTTGTTGAGAAACAGGTTAAAACTCCTATTCAACATGACTGGAATTTACTTTGCTTTTGAGTAATTGTACATTAAGCACCGGTGTTTTGTCTATTGCACAAAGGCATCAAAATTAGTGCTTTCTGGTCTCAATGGCACTTTTTTACAATTTTCCAAAAAACACTATTTACAATGTAAATTCACCGCAAAACTAATAAACACTGATCGTAAATTCACTATTATAAAAATGTTGGCTAAAACTAAATGATTCCTCAAGCTTCCAAAAGTTTTTAAAAATGTAATTAATAACATACAAATCATATTTTCAAGACTCTCCATCTGCTTCTTGACAATTTGCAGCCAAAACGAAAGGTAAGAAATAGGAAGACATATTTCGAACCTTATTTAGGCATTGTTTTTATTGCATTTTTTTGTATTCTTGGTAGAATAACAGGGTCATTATTTTGGGCGTGACTTTTGACTTTTTTGTGTGTGCATTTTCGCACTTTTTAAAAATCCAATCGTGCTTTTTGCCGTTTAAAATCGTGCAAAACCCCTGTGCTTAACGTAGATATTGATAATTAGAAAGCAGCACACACATATCTACTATCTTCAGATTCCTTTTTAGAAATTATGCAGTAGCAAATCTTTATGGGAAACCAGTAACTATGTTAAAGGATATATGATCTGTGAGTTGGCTATGTGTAGCATCATGCATACACAACAAGGACACTATTTCCTCTCGAAGTAAGTCTTCCTCACTTGTACCTGAATGGGAAAAAGACAAAGAAAAGAATCTTTAATTTTTTAAATATATATATGTCTGTTATTTTTACACCAGATGTATCTGAAATGGCTTCATTCCTTTTTTTATAAATTGAAAACCATTGTTAATATTCATTTGATAAAGTCTAGAACAAAAGCGTATCATTTCTAAATCATGAAAATTGAACAAACCATATTAATTTCTTTTTGGTAAAGTAGACCATTTCCATTTCTTTTTACAAAGAATTCTAGATTTTACAACTTGCGCGCAGCATGTACCTTTCCATCCACAAATTGCATAGGTTATGGTTACCTCCTGCATTCAATTAAGCTTAACCACTGCTAATATAAGGGAAAATATGCCTTCTAAAATGTTAGTATGTTAAGTGCGGGTAAGTCACAGAAATTTCATTTTCTGTTGGTAGGAGAGCAGAAACCAAATTTGTCAATAAGGGTTTTGAAAAAGTAATCACATCATATGAGCGCAAGAAAGTCACAGTGCAATAGCAACCAGTTTCGATAAACTAATATTACATACACTGCAGTGTCCAGTCTTGGGTCAGCGGCTCTTGAAATGGTCCTTTAGGTGACGGTGTCACCCATGGTGATGGCGCCATCAAAAGAGCCATTTCACTCGAAGAACCATGTCAAGAGCAACTGACACATGGGAAACCAATTTTGAGGATTTTTGCTCTTATTTTGACAAGGTGTTGAATAATTATAACATTTGGCAGATCAGGGGCGTCGGAAGGAAAATAAAAGTGGTGCGGCCACTTACAAAAGTGGTGCAGCCTTTGGCCCCTTAGTTATCAAAAATAAGGAAACAACTAAGACCTACAAGACATCAGTTACTTAAAACTAATTTGTACAATACTATGTTGTGGTTGATCATGCTAGACTATCATAAAATGCATCAAATTAAATTAAATTAATATTTTTTATTTTTTTTCTGGCTGAAAAGTGGTGCAGCCAAAGCCCACACAGCCTAGACGGTTCCGATGCCCCTTTGGCAGATCTATACAAATTACTTCCATTCACTTGACGAAAGTGTGATTTTCAACAAGCAATCTTACCTAGATGAGTCTTGATGGTAAGCACTGTGAGAAGTAGCTTTAGGGCGCCCTCTAGCATAGATTTCTCTTGCTCTGCGTCAAGGTAGCAGTACTTGCCAAACCCTGAGTTAGATAGCAAATCTTGATGGACAGCGTAGTCTGGGTCAAAGGTTAACCACTTCAACATCTTGAATCTGCAAATGATATCCAAACACAAAATAAACAAATTAAAGCTTGGCTTGGACGGGTGTTTGTGATCTGTTTAATTGTTATCAAAGTTCTAGTATAAGATAAGTATTCCTCAACATTCTTTAGGATGAATAAATAATTGGCTATTAATGACACCCATGTAAAGATATACATGGACTATATCCCACACATTAAGTGATCTCTGCAGGGTGGCATCATAGTGCTCTATATTGGATGCACATATGTTTTTGGCAAAACATATCAAAATCAGTAACTATTGACAACATTGATATGGAGAAATCTGGTGGTTCAATTTGCATGCAATCTTAATATAATTTTGGAAATGTTGTGGCGGTGTTTGTGTGTGATGGTGCTTACAATAAGCTCCGCAAATTTTGATCTGAATGATTAAGGAAAACATGGCGAGTAACATGAGTTTTATTTGGTCGAAAACCATCAACAGGTTGCTTTAAAAAGTGCAAAAAACCTGTATTTTCAGACCATTTTTGAGCTAGAAAATGACGTCAGTTGTTACTAGGCGGGTGTGCGAGTTAACAAAATGCATCCACAGACATTGCGTCCGAGATTTTGTCATGCAAACAGTATATCTACCGTATATATAGCTTTAATAGCAACACACCATATTAAAACTTGCAATGCTTTCGGATAAAAAAGATTCAATTGAATAACTTCAGACAGGTAATGGGTGATAAAAAAAATGAAAGGGGGGAAATAAAAAAAGTGGAAATACCTGTGTGTGTGTGAGGGGGAATATAATGATAATCATGATGACATACGGGATAGAGCGTTCCAGAGACGGCATGTGCTAGCACTTTCTGACAGGGCAAATCGGGAATTTCCAGCAGGATTATCAATGATCAGAAATCCAGGATAATATACGGTATGAGAACATCAAAAACATTTTCTCAGTGAACAGAAAACTTTAGAGCAATCTCATAAGTTGTGGGCCTACAGGGAAATTGAACTATTTTGTGCATTCATGTACAAGGTGGGGGAAGCAAGGTTAAATCCTACAGGAAACTTAAATTAAAATCCATTGGGGGAAGGGGCATAAACTATTTTGTGTATTCATTGTATGGAATGATCACATTAACATAAGAGAAATGTGTATGGGCATAAACGAGTGGAAAAATGTAAATTTTGGCATGTGTGCTGCTGACAAACCTCGACAAAGGGGAAAATAAATGGTAGGATTCATCACGATGATACATGATAGAAAGCATCAACAGGATGTGATCAGAAAAATATGCAGGATGGTGTGCAGCATTGAGAACATCAAATAAAAATAAACATGAAATATCTTAAAATAGTAAGCCTAAGCATCCCACTTGTATACGTAAAGAGCTGTTATGATGATTGCTTGCCTACCATTTTCAATATTTTCTCTTGAATCGAGAAGTATGAACACACACACACAAGCACACCCCCACCCAACTTAGCAAGTGATACCTCTAACCAACCAGTGATGTTATGGTTAAAATGCTAGTGTGTACAAGAAGTGACATGATAATTAAGTTACAAATATCTGGTGACTCTTACCTGTCCATTACCATGGTGACAAACTTGTCTGGGTTCAATCTTGCAGCACACACCTATAGAAAATAGAACAGCATCCACATATTAGACCGTCCATCCAAAACCAGCTGAAAAAATGCAGCTTCTTGTAATTTTCACTTTTCAAATATTATGAACTTCACTCGGTTTCCAGAAGTCAATTTATTGTCCGTCAAAGGTTGTCAGTGAGTAAAATGTATAACTGAGATAAACACATTCAAAGAGTAGTAAGCCCTATATATTCTAATGATTGTCCTCAAAATATACAGATATATTTCATATTATTATTTCCGATCAATTTCTTGAAATGAAACTTTACTGGAGTATTGAAGCAAGTACAAAGATTGTGAATCTGTCAAAAAATCAATTTCGGCAAATTAACGACCTTGACATGTATTTTCACCTGTAGCGTAAAATTAAGTTTGATGCATTTACGGCTCGTTAGAGATGGACGGTCACATATGAACAAAGTACAGTAAGCAAGCATTTTATTTTATTTTATTTTATTTTATTTTATTTAAGCACATTTCACTTGTTTGGTGTGAAATGTGTGATGACTTTGAATAAATATAATAAATATCATCAATGAAAATTGAATTGAGTTTGCAAATTGCCATCAAAAGGTAGCTTACTTCAAGACAAATCATAAGATGCATGACACATACACTTCCTCTTCTTTTTTATCTATTTACATTTAGGTATTCAAACACACTACAGATTTGATTATCACAAATCAAAAACGATACATTCGTGCACAGATGTTGATTTATGATGAAAACTTTGTAGCGTGTTTGAATATCTTCCAACAATTAAATTCTAAACAGTTTCAATTTAAAAGAAATATATTTTCATAAAATATTAACAGAATATTTTATAGCTAGTTTTTCAACTATTTGTTGATTTGCCATTTTTAATTGTTTCCTTGCCCCAGGCCTTGCACATATTCAAAGTTCCTGACGCACGATGAGTAGTGCACAAATTATTTTTTTAGGAGTCTGGTCCACGCGTAGCAATACTGAGTGGTACGTTTGCACATATTACTGAGTAATGTTTTGAAGCCAAAAATTGCCATATTTTTTTTTTCTGGACAAAATAGGCTGATGCACTTATATGAATATCAGCTGTGGTTTAATCAAAAAATAAAAAATGGTATGCTCCTGTATATATGGAGATTACGATAAGTTGTCAAAAATGCTGTATATAATCATGTTTCGCTCATGACTGTACTCTGTCGTTATCTCTGCTGACCATATTTGGGCAACTCAGCTCATGTTTGACATTATTCTTAGTTACCCTTTGTTTCAAGAACAGGGCATTATTAAGTACAATACTACAGATTGATGAATCTTAACCTTGTGTTAAATGTGGATACAAAATTTTGACCCTTCAGTTTATAAAACTTTTTATCTACCAACAGACTTAAATACTACACCTACTTGTAGGAAGAATATATCGAGGTCAGCCATTGAAGCACAGAAATGGCACTGCACATACGTCATTGCTTGACACTTGATCTGTACACCATTGCGTACCCACATACCAGCAAATATCTCGCTCAACATAGCCTGCACAAAAAGGATCAGGAAAGTAGAAACGAATGTGTTACATACTGAAATATTGTACTGATAACTTGTTCCCACTTTTCAGTACATTGATGTACTAGTCCACAGATCTTAATTAATTCAACACAAGGGCCATATTGTCGTGGGAAAAATGAAGAAGGGCCAAATAAAGAATAGCAAGAAGGGCGTCTTCATTGCTATAGGAGGTTTTGCCCATTTTAACACATATTTTGTGTAAGTATCATAGGTAACAGAAAAGATTTTGTAGGCTAAAACTGCATCAAACATATTGTTTCTTCTACTTCAGTCAGGGGTCCCTGACTATATACATATACAAATAAATAGTGGGAATACTGGTTACTAACCTGTATTTGTAGTGGGAATACTAATTACTAACCTGTATTTGTAGTGGGAATATTATTTACTAACCTGTATTTGTAGTGGGAATACTAGTAACTAACCTGTATTGTTGCACTTCAAACGTGAGTTGAAAACATATCTTTTTCGGTAAGCATTTCCTGATTCATAAGTTTGTTTTTTCTGTCTTTTGTTCTATTTTTGTTTTAGCGCTTAAGAGTTTTTCGTAGATTTTGGGCTATATAAATGCGATATATTATTTATTTGTAGTGGGAATACTAGTAACTAACCTGTATTTGTAGTGGGAATATTAGTTACTAACCTGTATTTGTAGTGGGAATACTAGTTACTAACCTGTATTTGTAGTGGGAATACTACTAACTGCTGTAAAAACATATTGGATGGAATAAACTCATCTAGTGTCAACTCTTGCTTCACGACAGCCTGCAAAGAAGAGCAAAATACATATGAATTAAAGCTACACTCTATAAACCTTGAAGTATGCAACAAGCAATCAGACTCTGTTACAAGATCCATATATATTATATCCCTTGTATTCTACAACACTATGAACTGTCGGTTTTGTATTGTGTAAGAGACTAGTAATGATTGATTACAACCAAATCACTGCGTATTAATATTTTCTTACATGAATTCTTCACGATTTTTGTATTATATGGGACTAATTTTCTTGCTACCACATGGACAAACATTGATCATAACTTCATTTGAATATTCATCATGATTTGGTACATTGTTATGATTCGAGAAATACAGACTAATTTACGTCCTCGTATGGTCATATTGGTTAATCAGCTGCTTCTTGCGTACTTCAAGATCTACAGAGTATAGTATCTATTCATCATGTTTGGATTTTTTTCTAATGCAAATTTATTTATGAAAATATCCATAGGGAAATATACATTTCAAAAAAGTGGATTTACATGCTAATCACAAAGGTAAAAGTTTTTGAATGTAATCTGGTATGCATGATTTTGATTTTGACCCTAGGGCCAAAAATGTACTTTATGACTCAAATATTTCTGGAAAGTTGAACAAAAATTTGGTTGGGTAAACTTTGAAATTTTTTACTTTATATCAAGCACACAATTATTCCACTTCACATTGTGGAATTAAAATTGACTCTTGGCTGATCAGTCTTTTGAATCTTTACATCATATTCATATTATAATTATTATCATACAAAATGATACCAACCTGACTAAGAAAGAGGGCGTAGTTCCTCAGCAATGGTAGATGGAATGAGACCTGGCCTGGGTGGGGCATGCCTTTCATGTTGATGTTGGCTAACCATTCTTCTAATGCATCACATGAGGATTTCAACATAGCCCTGGAGAAATTCTGTGATGACTGCAATGGTGAAAAAATTACAAAAATTAAATAGTAGTAAATCAGTGTTCCTGTTGAGGCTGTATGGCGTATCATTTCATTGGCGTAGGAGCTGGGGAAATTGGGGCAACAGGTTTTTGGAGACATGCTTTTCTTGTTTATTCAGCCAAGTTCTAACCTCGGCTTCAGCACCTCTTTAACTTTACTTGAAGTGGCAAAATTTAGCGGGAACACTGGTTTTAAATACATAAAAAATGCAAGACATTAATAGGCTGCGATCACATAGAACTATACTATTAGGGTAAACGGTTCATGATTTTACTTGGGCAAGTGTATAGATTCAATCGAACACATGAATTTGATGCTACTGGGTCCCATAAGAGGGCACTATTAGAAAAATATGTATAGCTCGTCATGCCTATAAAATAAACACCTCACAAAAGATAAGCCAGTCTGACCTTCATAAATCCAAGTAAGAGCCCTCAAAGTCCAACGATATTGACATATATGAAAAATATGGAATCTCAGCTAAATATTGACCCGAAATTTGACGTCAAAACAATTACCATCATTTTACACTAGCCGTTTGAAAAATCTGTCTCAATTTTAATTTCTCACAATTTGGGTATACCCGCAGTGCAATAGAGCATCACCACAATGCCTAGTGGAATCGATAGACGACCAGTGTTTTTCATATTGCTTAGAATACAGAGCTGCTGTGCCGAGCTTAACTGTTTTACCAACTTAAATGCATGTAATCCTTTTGGATAAAATTAGTTTTACTTAATTTCCTTTTTGTCGAGTGGATATGATTATACGCAAAAGAGCCCTACCTTGATTTCTTTAATTTATACACAATAAATTGAATATTTCCTTCTTATTATCTATTATCTTAATAAATCAATAAAAAGAAGAGTATATACTTCGCTGCTTCTTGATTTTCCTCACATTTCAAATTGATATTTTTTGGTCATATAGAACAAAATTAAAATGAAATCCCAAGTCATTTCATTATGCTGTAAACAACTTTTACATTTAGTTGGAGTAGAGCTGGACCATCTATTGTCTATTGTGTGTATTACCCTATGTGAGAAATGAAAACTGAGATCAAAATTTCAATTGGTTGGTGTAAAACAATTGATATCAAATTTCGGGTCAATATTTAGCTGGGATTCCATATTTTTCATATATGTCAATATTGTTGGACTTTGGGGGCTCTTACTTGGATTTATGGGGGTCAGACTGACTGTCCACTTATCTTTTGTGAGGTGTTTATATAGCGTATAGCGAATACTGTATACCGTATACTTCTATATGATCTCAGCCTAACATGCACTACTTGAACCAGCAGTCAAATGGGTAACATCATTCTTCAATGATAGCAACAGCTCACTGTCAAGGTGTGCCCCCCCCCCCTCATAGCCTCATAGCAGGAATCTGGTCCAATGCTTTGAAAGAGAGATGGGCACTAAATAACTAAATTCACATATCTGTGAATTTTCGGTGACTCTGTATATTGTTTTCAGCTTTGTACCGGTTGTTTTTGTGCATAGGCCTATACCTACTATTATTAGGCCTATATATTGTTTTATAATTTCACCTCATCAAGTTGGCTTACTTTGTTTTTACATCCAATCTAATAGATATAAGTCAATGGTAAATTATTTGTAACTTGACAATGTGAAATCAGAAGTATATGGAAGATGGAATTTTGATCTTTTAAAATAATGCTTTGTCAGTTGACGACTACTAAATTTTACTTAACTAGTTATCAATGGAATTGAATTGCAATGGATATAGAGGGGAGATCCTTGACTTTTTATACTAGCCATTCAGCTCAAATTGGCGGTATTTGTGTACACTCAGTTCCTGCCAAAATCAACTCCAAGCACCAAGATTTGGTTGTGTGTAGAGACAAACCACACAAATAATACATTACTAAATGATATGCCAACCTGCACACAGAGCGTGTGCGCCTGTTTTCAATATTCGCCCATAAACACAAGATGCGATACATCATCGACAAAAACCTGAATACCCCCGATTTGATCCCCATGCTGGAATAAAATGGTGGCGAGTCCAGGATCTTGTCTCTAAATCTATGAAATTTGCAAAAGCAAAGCTCCAAAGTTTGTTACTGTCAAATCTAAAAATACTGCAGATTTACAATTTCATGATTTCCTCAAACACAACCATTTTTTGATTTTCAAGAGTTGAGATTTTTATGAAATCAATAATGCTACCACATATGGTTTTACAGTTAGAATTGACAAATCATAGCTGAAAAGTTTTAAAACTGCCTGTCATATGTCTTGGTCTCTTACCAAATCTTTGCAATGCATAGCAAGTTGCCACATCGGTGCAGCACATGCCTCTAGTTCTGCAGAAAAGGCTACTGAATAAGTGTTGGGTTCAAATTCTACATGATGTCTCATCTGTCGAGTGTTTAAATTCATACCTGAAAATGAAAAAAAAAAAAGGCTTTGTGTTTTAGAAACAAATCTTTGCCTTTCTTGCCTTTCTTGATATATAGCATTAATACATTTTTTTTTTGGTAATAGCCTCATACACAACGAATTTTTGACTTTTCAGAAAGTTTTGATCCAAAATGTTCCCAATATTTGGCAATTAACTGTTATTTTCTGACATATTAAGTGTAAATCATCCACAAATAAAATTTCAACATTTTGTCTTATGTCTAAGAATTGCATAGCTTGAACTTTATATAGTCCATATATAAATCCAACTTACCCATAAAAAAGCTCAGGAATTTCACCCACAATGCTAATAGCCTAGGATCATTGAAGAACTTTTGCACAACTGGCTTATGGGATAGCACATTGGTGAGATCACTGATGATTGGCCAATAGCAGTGTTTCTTCATCACAGTCTGCTCACAGCATATCACCTTGTGTTTGTTTGGCGTTGAGATACCTTGGCCTACAACAAAAATGAAGATATTTTATAAACCTTGAAGTATGCCACAATCAATAAGACTCTGTTACGAGATCCACAGTGTATCCCTTATACTCTACAACACTGTGAACTGGTGGTTTTGTAAAGGGTAAGAGACTAGTATTGATTGATTAAGACCAAATCACTGGGCATTCATACTTTCTTACATAATTCTTCACTAAGTTCATTTGAATATTCAGCATAATTTAGTACATTATTATGATTCGTGTGCATTAATCGGATTATTCAGTCTTGCTCTATTTGTTTCAATGCTAAAACAAAGGGTGGCATCATTAGAGAACTATCGACCTGTAAGTAGGCCTAATCTGTCATATATTTCACAAATTCTTGAGAGAGTAGTGGCTAAACAGTTCCAGGTTAACGAGGCATGGATGTCGGTTTTGATGGTGTTTTTCATACATGTTTTTGGTTATTTTTGGCTTCAGTTTCCTTTATTTCTTTTAAGTCTGGATTTCTTTTGTTTGATATTTTACTTGTAATCTGGATTCTTTTTTCAAAAAACTTCCATGAGCATATGAAATCAAATCTGGCAAAAAAGTATCAATTGTTTTCCCACATTCACGATATACATATTTGAAAATGCATGATTTACAATGCAGAAACCTGATGGGGAAAACTTACAAAACATTTTGTCTGAACTTTTTGAAATTCACTAAAAACCTCCAGTAAGTGAGCTTCTGGTCAAACTTGTTTTAATGCAGATTCAAAAAGAACACAGAATCAGCATTAAAATGACACCAAGAAGTACAGTTATGATTCTTCAAAGTATGACAAGTCAAAATACCTAAAACCAAGAAAACAGATGTTAAAGTTTTCATATTATGCATTATGCACTTTTCCAAGTTGAATACATTTAGAAACAGTTAGTTTCAGATATTTCAGAGTTAAAATGAAAACTGATATTTCCTGAGAGTTAAAGACAGGCATGAATATTCCAAATCTGCAAAAAATCATAATTTTGTCAGAACACAGCCAGTAGTTCAAAATGAAAAATGCTGACTTTACTGGAGTTTCGTGACTGATGGTCACATATTACAATATTAGTAGTGCCTGCCGGACTTTGAAAAACTGACCATCTCTCAGATGAACTTCTCACTGTCTACACTGGTTATATACGCCCTCTTTTGGAATATTCTGATGTGATATGGCACTCCTCCATTACTGATAAACATTCTCGTATGCTGGAGGGTATCCAAAAGAGGGCCTGCAGAATCATTTTAGGCTTTGAATACACATCTTATGAAAATGCATTACATGCCTGTAAATTAGAAACACTTTCTTCTAGGAGGGAGGAACATTGTCTTAAATTTGCTTGCGCTCTTTCCAAATCTGCTCGCACTTGCAACTTGCTCCCCCCAAGAAGAATTGAAATTCATGGAAGAAAGCTTAGGAATGCCAGTGATTTCACCCAACTGCCTCCTCATACGCTGAGGTTTTCTAGGAGTCCTATTCCTTATTACATCGATTTGTTGAATAGCTCCTGATTACCAGTTTGCTAGCCCCATCCTTTCTTGGTTTTAATCACTGACTCCTCAACTGTCTTCATTTGTACTTTGCCTTTTTTGTTTAAATGTATCTTTTGATATTTTCATGTTTAATTTCTCTTCATTGTATAATGCAATTCAGCCTCAAGGCTGCCATGTTATATGATCTAATAAAATCTAAAATCTAAATCTAAATCTCTGTACCTATTTTTGGCTCAAAACCCACCCATCAATATACCAATTTTAATGGAAAAGCACCCAATTTTACACAAATTGGGTGCTTTTTTTGCAAATTTCCCCCAAAAGCACCTAATTTATGGAAATTGGGTGCTTTTATCTGAGACGAAAACCACCCGATCGTTATACCAAATCTGTTGAAAACCCACCCCAAAAGGCAGGCAAATATACATATAGATTGTCAATGTAAGTCCCGGGACATTTAGAAATAGTTAGTTTCGGATATTTCAGAGTTCAATGAAAACTGATATTTCCTGAGAGTTAAAGACAGGCATGAACATTTCAAATCTGAAAAAAAAAAAAAAAAATCATAATTTTGTCAGAACACAACCAGTAGTTCAAAATGAAAAATGCTGACTTTATTGGAGTTTCGTGATTGATGGTCACATATTACAATATAATTGGTACAAGAACTAAGGACGTGTTCACACAGAAGAATTTAGTCATGACTATATTCTCACTCGTGAGCCACTCATGACCAAATTCCCTGTGTGAACACAATTATAGAAAGTGTCTTGCTCGTGACCAAAAGTGACGCGCCACTAGTTTTAACGCGCATGACCCAGTGTTAACTGCTAAGTTGTCTCGCTCTAGAGGCGGCCATGACTAGTCATGACTAATAAGTGTGAACACGCCCTTAACCTCTTTGGATACTGTACCTGTCATGGGGTTATCAATAAGAGACTTCTTAACAAGACTGGTTACAGAGCAGATCAACACATGCATAAGCTTCATGGTCTCTGTCATCTTGAAAGCCAAATCTTCATTACTGAAAAGCTGCACGCTGATGTGGACTACACGGTTGGCAAGCTTGTCAGATTCCATGGCGTTACTTAGCGACATTGCCATGCGTCCATAGTGCTGCACAAATGTTTCTGTAAAAGGCTCCTGTGGAAGAAAAAAGAAGATGAACACAATTTAAGGCATTTAGTAAAAGGCTTAAAAAGTATGCAAGGGTAAAATAAAAGAAAAGCAGTCAAGCTCAAACGGTAAGGCATTCGGTTGTGGTGCTGAAGGTCCCGAGTTCAAACCCTGCTGGTGTCAAAAACTTTAGTGTGCTTGAAATTTCCTTGGGCAAAGTACTAACTGCTATTTATCTTGTGGAAACCCGTACAAATACATGGAGCTGATCTGGGCAGTGATGGTGCATATGTGGGATGCTGCAGAACCTGAAATGATGCTTGGTGTGAAATGGGGCTTACTTGGGCCACAGTGGTCAGCGAACACCTGTTTAGTGTGTTGAGGCTGTGTGAAATTACAAATCAGCGAAGCATAACACACTATAAATCCCATGTATTTATTATATTTGTATTTAAAAAGTGTTTGGGCCACACACCTAAGCTTGATCAAAATAAAAATAATAAATGAGCTTATGACTTACTTTGTAGTTGTTGTCAGGCAGCATGTTGAGCAAGAAGGTGACTATTTTCTGTGGAAATTCAAACTTGACAGTCCAGAATACCAGCTCCTCCAAGAACGTCTTGTGTATCAGAGTCTTGGATAAAGATTGAATACCTGAAAAACCAAACAATATAATTGTGAATAATATTTCCAGGGATTTCCACGTAACATTTTGGTATTATTGGTACACTGGATGGGGAATAAACAAAGAAAGAAAAATGTAGAGGAATTAACATTAACCCTACCAAATACCAAACCAGAGAGCCACCGGCTCAGTAACCCATGCACGAAAGCCCGTTAGCAAAAAAAAAAAATGACTTCAAAGAAGCATTTTTTGAACATTGTTTTTTAAATAGGGCCTATAGAAAAGGGATATAAAAATCATACACAAACTTGTTAATACAAAATCTATACTTTTAAACCAAAAAATATCAACATAGAAAAATGTGCTTCCTTGATGAGATATGGGACGTTTAAGTTCAGACTTTACTATACTTTTACATACAAATAGACATTTCAAAATCGCTCAACCGGATCTATCATATTACCAAATTCTCCGAATTCATCATATATGATGCGACATGTAATTTTAATAATTTGAAATTTCGAGAGATTTTAACCTTACCACACCACCCCCACCCCGCCAACACCCACATCTATGAAACAATAAATCAATATTTATAATTGCTGAATTAATGCATATTGTCATATGTTTTCAGTATATTTTTATCAATATATCTATGCAAGTACCATAAATGTAGCACCTTCCTATGGCCGAATACTGATTTTTTATTATTATTTTAAATAATTTGACCTCTGACATGTGAACTTTGACCTTTGAGGGTCAAGGGTACTAAAAATATGTTCGGTATATTTTTATCAATCAATCTATGCAAGAACCATCATTCCAGCACCTTCCTATGGTCAGATACTGATTTTTGATCATTTTTTTAGTAATTTGACCTTTCTTGACCCCAATGACCCCCTGGATGACCTCCGATCAAAAATTCCTGAACACTCCACCCAAGTTTCGTCGAAATCGGTCGAAATCTGTAGACGAAGAAGCGTTTTAAAGAATTTTGGAAAGCGCCCTCGTTTGACCCCCGATGACCTCGGGTCGCAAAATCGCGAACACCCCCGTAGCCCCTCTACCCAAGGATCATCCTGTGCGAGTTTCGCCAAAATCCGTCGAAGCATATTTACGAAAGTTGGACGATAGACCGATAGACCGATAGATAGATAGACATGATCATGGTTCTATAAACCCAGGCACTGCGTGCATGGGTTAAAAATCACATTCTGCAAAGTTAGGCAAATCGACTAAGTCCGAATACGTCATAGACAGGAGTTAGTAAAGGCAGCGCCTGATCGGTGGTTTGACATAGTGATAATTGGTTTGTGCGGGAAGTACCGGGTTTGAACCCAGGTGGAAACCCAATATATTTGACTCGCAAATTTCTAAGGGGATCGTTTCTGAACGGAAAAGTGGGGTAGGGAGTTAGGGTTAAGGGTGCAAGTTTAAAACTTCTGCAGGTCAGTTCTCTGTATTTATTATGGGTGCTCATGCACTAACGTTGGGACCATGTAAACGTGTACACAAACGGAACTGCCATAAACGTTTATAAACTGTTTCAAACGGTTAACCATACATGTGTTCAATCAACCTTTCTCTTGGATTTTGTATTAATTTTTACCAAATATCATCTATCATTTACATTTTCATGCGCATCACCTTTAACTGAAATGAGCCATAGATGGCAAGATTATGATTTTCAAGAATGTAATTGTTTTTTTCATTAATTAATCATCAGTTTTCTTCGGCTTATGAGGCTCAAATCGCTGTGTCAGGTTGCATATCACGCGTCATAACATCCAAGCTTTAATTATACTAAAGATATAACTATTGAATAACCTGTCATAGTGTCATCTATAATTGTTCACTGCGCTGTACAGATGTTCAGTGGAAAAACATTGTTCTTCTCGAGAAAAGCAATGCAATATCAAGTAAAATTCTCAGATTCTGAGCAATGGAGGTTAAAATCAGTAACAGGCGAATGATGAATTGGCTTATGTAAATACTATATAACATTTGGCTGTGAAAATATGTTTTAAGCTTTACCAACACACACTGATCGAGCAGTCTGTGTGAATTTAACTTGGTTACATGTGTACACAACCCAATAAAATACTGTGTACATGGATTTGTTATTAAACGCGAACTACCAACGGTTAACATGTACATTCAGAGGAATTAAAAATTACACCTTTTAACTTTTTTCATGAAAGATCTCACCTCAGCTCATTACCCTGCAATCAATAGAGGGTTTGCATGATGCAATACGCTTCATTCATGCAGACCATTTTTCTCTAGTTTTTCCTCCACCGTGTGGGTCGCAGCCATCTTGGTGGTGACTGCGTATGAACAAAATCTGCTATAGCTGATAATTTACTTCATATGATATGAAATTGAAATTAAAGGGATGTGCTAAATATCATTATCAGGGGTAATTTGGCATTATGATACTACGTACAGAATGTAATGAAGCGTGATGTTCTGTTTTCCGGCCCATGCAAAAATTGTAAAAATGGTGCTGTGAGTATGATATGACGTCATGTACAAACCCTTTATACCAGAGAGGAGAAGGCATTTCCAATCCTATCTGAAATCATTATATGACTCGTACCAGTGGCGTGCCCAAAGGGGGGGGGGGCACATGCCCCCCAAGTCGGGGGAAAAGTTCCATTCGGGTAAATCGCGGATCTGGTCCAACTCCCACGAACGAACCCCTTACCGAGTCCCCACTCAGGTGTCTAAAATCAACCGACTCGGCTTAGATTCTGTTGATTGTTGTGCACGAATATGACAATTATTAGCAAAAAAGTGAATGTTCCGATTTTTTTCACGCACTACGCGCGCATGTCAAAATCCATTACTTTTTCATAGACTGTTTTTGGTCGTAGATTTTTTGGCCTTAGTTGTTTAATTACCTACGGTTTCCCCATCGTTTTGAAGATCCTGGAAGGAAAGTCACTGGAAACCACCCAAACCAATGTTAGGAGAGAAAATTACAGCAAAACAATGATAGCATTTTCATGTAGTATTCACTGGTGGCACCAAGGAAGACATAGCAGGGAGGTGGCACAACTTTTGCGTCCCCTATCCCCCAACTTTCAGTCACTGATGAAATTATCAACACTCATATTTTTAGATTCAAATGTTAAATGTTTAAAAAAATTGCGCGCATCTATCAAGATTTTATTTTATCTCCATTTTTAGCTACAAATAGCAAATTTATTTCGAAATTTCGCAGAAGCGCGTTAATATTCTATTAAATTTGCTTCGCGTGTTTATCAAGATTTTATCTCTATTTTAGCTATAAGTAGCAAATTTGTTTTAAATTTCGCGCTATTGTTAATATTTTTTGCGTGCTATGCGCATATCTAAAACATCCAATCATACCCCTCCCATGGTGTCATTCGGGGGAAACTAAAATCTTGTGCCCCCCCCCAGTCAAAAAGTCCTGCGCATGCCACTGACTCGTACAGCTATCAGTGTGTGATGAAAATCATGTTCAGGTGGCACAGAAATCTTAAAAGACTGCTGGTTTTTGGATTTATCAAAAAACAAACTTTCTAGGCATAAGTGTAATATCAAGTTATAAATAGGCTTGAATTTATTTGAATTTATACTTACTCTGTAGATCAGGCAACACTTGAGGAACACTCAATGTATCTAAAGCAAACTCATATTGGGCTTGTGAACTGGCTACGAAGACTTTCTGCTCGGTACTGGAACAGGTGAACTCTTTGAAAATAGAAGACAAAATAATTGCTGTTAAAATCACACATAGGTTAATGTGATAACAACAAATATCCATCAAATTTTAAAACAAAGAGAAAAAAATGAATATAAAGCTGCTTTCACAGTGTCAGTTATGTGAAGTCAAAGTTGAAGCCAAAACTTTGAAATGTGTACTCTGGATCTTGTTATGCATGGGAAACTGGGAAGCAGGAAAAACCAATATATCAAATACCTGTCGCTTTGGTTGCAACAACACAAGACAGTTGGATTATTTATTTATTTATTTATTTATTTATTTATTTATTTATTTATTTATTTATTTATTTATTTATTTGAGCTTTCATTATACAGGGTAGCTTCTTCAGTGTCAAGGCACTGCTATTCTATTAGGCCCTGTTACAATTGGGAATATATATACACATTTTGGTAACATAATTTACATAATATTTACATGAAAATAATATGAATATAATAATATAATACAAATTATCAAATAGTCAACAAAAAATGGTAACAAAAAGGTACAAATTCAAATATCCTGGATTAAATATTTGAATTGACCAAGAGATAAAGAATTATATTTTGAACGAGTCCACTGCAGCACGACCAAAAATAAAAAGTTGTTTGCTTGTCTTCAACCGACTGACCCTATTTTTGGAAATCAGGAAAAGGATTTTTTCTATTTACTGTACAAAAGAATACCAATCCTATTTCTGGAAATTCCCCCAAAGTTTTTTTTCTTTTCATATTTTTGCATTCTGAAGATGCAGGAAAAAAGATTTGTGTTGAATATTTTGGTTGATTTATAATGTATTTTGATTCATTTTGACACCAATATTATCTTATTAATTCTTATTCCGAGCCTTGATTAATACATATACATAAAGTGGAGTTTGCTAACTAAAAAAAGTAAATAAAAAAGAAGAAAAAAGAAATCCTTACCAACCAACACAATATTTCAAATTCAATTGAGGGCAAGCAAACAACTTATTTTGTTTGGGATATGCAACATTGTCCTGCTACATTGTGACAGCTCAAAATTGCAAATACGAGGGGGTATCAAAATTTTTTAAAGATCACTAAGAAGAAAAAGAGCTATATCGATGAACTTTTGTCAGGATGGTCATTCTTTCTTGTTTTCATTATGGTGCAAAAATGATATCAATGCCATTTATACTTTCTGTATAGACCATATCTATAATTGACATACTCCCGCCCTTGATGGGGTAAATCCACAGAATCGGACGGGGAACGGAACTCAGAGCGAGATCAAGTAGTGTATTTATCATACTTGGCCTCGTTCTGAGTTCCGATTCCCCGCCCGATTATGTGGATTTACCCCATCAACGGCGGGAGTATGTCAATTATAGATATGGTCTATAGGTGTAGGTAGATGTCAACAACCTGCCTTCGCTAACCAGATAAACTGCATGGAGAAATCAAGGATACGTGGGGTGATTAAGTCTCTGCATTTGAAGGGTTACAGCTCAGTAGTTCTTTGGCTAAAAGAGAACATCTAAAAAGCGATCTTTGGACAGTCAGTTTTGAGTGAGAAAAAAGTGTTACTTTGCTTTGTAATGATGACTTAAGGGTCACATAATAAAATTATGTTCCTGGCTATATTTCTTCTTGGTGATCTTTAAAACTTTTTGATTCCCCGGCCCCTCGTATGACCATCACTTATGCAGGTTTCTCATCACCAGCTTCCAATATTGCTCTAATAAGATGCTCTTGTCATAAGAGCCATCAATGTACTCAACTGAACCCATCAAAAAGCCCCCGATTGTTTTCGCTTGCTCTCACCGAAAGACTCTCTATTTTTACCAACTGTCACTCAATGACCCCCTATTTTTTAAATTACTTGTCACTAAAACAAACTTTGTCATTCAAAGACTAACCATTTTCTTAATTTGATGCAATTTTTTGAAATTTTGCTAAATTTATCAAATATTTTGTGTAATTTGTCAAAAGATGAGAATTTTTTGGCTATTTTGGCCCAAAAAGACCTTGCTTTTTTTCTTTATAAATTTCACCCCAAGACCTCACATTTTTTGCACTTTTGTCACTGAAAGACCCCCCTTTTCACCCAATTTGTCACTGAAAGACCTGTGCATCTGACCCACTCGTAGGTCACTTTCATATGTGAGTGCACCTCCCCTACCCCCCCAAATAAAATCTCCACTGGGGATTTCCTTTACCTCTTGTTAATGCCTTGTAGACTTGTGGATTTGTCAAGGCCCTTGTCATCACAGCCCTCATTGCACCACCCATCTTGCACAGATCATGCAGTAAGCCTAGTAGAGGCTCCGCTTCCGGTACTAGTACTAAATAAGTTTCAACCATTTCTGGAAAAAAATACAAAATACAATTTTGGAATGATTAAGAAACACAAGGAAGTCATGAATAAGGAAATAAAAAGATTATGATATTGAAGTGTACTTCAGGTTATTGTGAGTTAAATGCTTGAGAACTTAAGGCATAGGCTTGATGATTTAGTTGCTTAAAGGAGCTTGTTCTAATTTTTCAAAATTTAGTCTTTAATTTCATATGTGATGGCTCACCCCGAAAGGGGGAACTTTGAAGATGTTATCAATTTTGATTTTTCATTTCATCCGTTGCAGCATTTTCTTAGCTTTAAAATGACACCTTACTTGTTGAAATTGATCAAGGCAATCATATTTTACAACAGAAAATCTGCTGGAATTTTTTTATTATTTTCTTCTTTTTTTTGCTGCCTATTTTCACCTGTATCTTGAAAAGTGTTCTGTCGCAAAGTCCCCCTTTTCGGAATGAGTCATCACATATACACAAATGACCACTAGATAGGTCCAAGTTTCAAGTTTCAGGGGAATTAGTCACACCATTTTGATTTTATGCTTAATTTTGTATTTCAGAGCCGCCTATAGGTAACTGTGTGAAATAAGTTATGGTTACCATAATTAGACATATTTTCGTATATATCTTCAAAACAGAACATATAACTCAGCCATGAAATTTAACAAGGGTTATGAGAAAAATATCAGCATTATTTTGGTACCAAAATCTCAAAAAGTTTGAAAAAAAAAATGAAGCAATCAGACTATGCTCCTTTAAGTCTATGGGTAATAATTTGTTTAAATTTGTAAGTTAAAAATGAAAAAGATTGTTTGTGTCTATTTCACTCATGCATTTTTTGTACTGTTTGTATGCAATTTTATTTATGCAATTGATTAATCACAACGTATGGTCCACCTTTTCAAAATTTAGACATTTTCAGTAATATGAAAGATCACTAATTTTTAAATCGGTTCATGAGAAATGTTGTATTTTGCATGGCCTACTTGTTTGTTTGAAATATGGCTACCATATCAAGGCAAACTTTCTCTCTTTTATTTCCAAATTAAACTGGTTTCAGCCTTTAATTCTCAAATATGTGATTAGAAAAAATATGAGCAATATTTTGGAATCAAAATTTCACATATAGTTGAAGCAATCTGACTGAACTCCTATAATGATCTTGCCCCTGTTTATGATCTTAGAGGAAATGACAGAATCTCTCACAGGAATCCAAGCAGGCTGAATTCCAAGAACTCTTAATTTGAGACCTGGGTAAGAATTTGTATATTGGTAAGTTATTTCTTATTCAACTCCAAGTGCAGCTATATAAACCAATTCCTGTCTCTTTTACAGTTTTTTCTTTATTTTTATAACTGAAACTATCAATTAAACCACATCTTCTCTAAAACCAATTTTTTGACTTTGGATCTGGGCTTTGAATGGTAGGCTTTAATTGAAAGGGCATTGGACAAAATTTGGAAATGTTACTTGGTGGCATTTCATTAGGTGGGTATGCTAAAAAGGTGTTGTTGTTACATTTTTTCGTGGGTTCTCGAACTTAATTTGATGTAAATTCACTATTCCTTGACCTATTGACTTGTTTAATATCTCATTTGAAAGCTTTCACTTTCTGCTATTTGTGGCAGTAATTTGGCTTTCATGGGTTATATAATTTAAGAGAGACAATGGTTTGAACTTGGCAGTACAAGGGTGGTGGTGCCTAAGGATGCAGTGCCTACGGATGCGGTAGATACCCAAATTGAGACAA
>JXSR01S001761.1:11268-25244 GCA_000969725.1 Ophiothrix spiculata
AACTACCATCACCCAATCCCACCTCAACCCATATTTTTCAAGGCAATGAAATCATAAAAGTCAACAAATTGGAAATTAATGTTCCCTCCAATATGCTTACTGTTTGAAAATCTTGCACTTCTAAAACTGTTTTCCTGATTGTGGATCTAGATACCAAACCCCTAATATTTCTGAGGAAGAATGAAAAACATCAAAACAAAAATCCAATGGAAATTGAAAAACAAAATGTTCAATAAAAATTCTTTCAGAATAAATATTTTTACATGATAACCACCCAGAAACAGAGACTGAGGCAAATTCCACAAATCTGTGCACAAACAGCCAAGTTCGGTCAAGTTTATTAATTAGACCCTCTGCGGTTTTACCTTGGCCTGAGATAGCCCAAAGCCATTGAATCTATATCATTATTTATCAGTCAGATTCCAACACAGCAAACCAACATCAGAGGGAGGTATGCCATCAGGCTGTGCCATGAACATTGGGAGTAGGAATTATTAAAATAATGCTTATACACAGATCATGTATTTTGACAGGAATATGGAAGTAGGTCCACAGCCTGACGCCTTGGAGCAAGGCTACTCATGATGCAGTGCATTTTCTTTTCTTTCGAATACTATGATACCATTTATTCATTTTAGAGACTATATTTTAGTCGTATCAATGCATGTTTCCCATCATTGTACCATGTCTAGAACTTGTCTTGTTGTTATTTTTATTACAACTTTGTTTGAGATAATATCATCCATTAATAATGATTATACAATCCTCGACTGAGTATTTTGATGACAGCCCGATTGGCAATACAATGAAAAAGATGTATACCCCCTTGCCTGTTTAGGCTATGCTTAATTACGGATGCGTGAAATTGCATCAGTGGTGTTAATGGATTTCACGAGCCGATAGAATTTTCAAAATCGAAGGCTTTCGTTCCTACCATGGTATTGATGATATTATTATATACGCGTGACACAAGGTCAAATCTTTTGCAAAATGCTATTAATTATAATACGACAAGAAGCGAGTTTAGACGAAAAGGGACGATCAGACCACATGGTAAATAATCTAAAAATCCCGAGTGGATATGTCTTAAAAATGTTCAGATTAAAAGAAAAGTAGTTTGTGCATCATTTTATTCTGTGCCTGAATTGAAAATAGACATCGTATTTTATCTGAATTTCAAATCTTTAATATGTTGCACAGACCAAATTTTGAGATTTTTTTGGTTCATTTTTCCATAGACATCATAGAAAATGGCGAAAAGATTGAAGTGTAGTGAACGAAAATAAAATTCAACATTTGAAGAGTGACATTATATTTTCAGCATATTATCTGTGAATTATTTATTTGTAAGTTCTGCAAACTTAATTTAGGAATTTTTTCATTATTTAATGTTTTAGTTTCTTCGTAAAAAAATAAAACATGAAAAATCAGTCCGTCGATATTTTCCGTATTTGAAACTGGAAGTGGTTTCATTATGACAAATATTGCCTAAAATATAGAATTAAACACCGCAAAAGACATTTCTAGATATTAATCTTCCAGGGCGGTGTGGTTTTGTGCAATACATGTTGTGTGTTATTGAACATGTTGAATTGTTTAAATAAGATTTAAAGTTGATATTTTATTGCACAAAATTCCTTATTGATCTCAGCTTGAATATTTTAGAGAAATTAACAAAGAAGTCAAATTGAAACGTTGGTTGCTAGTAACGTAAGCATTTCTCTGAATTGGTGCAACACATAAAATCTTTACTACCTCTTTAAAAGATTGTATGCCAAATGGTATATGTGTCATCTTCTTTCAATTCGCTGCCAGTAATAATTTCACACTACAACCAGTGAAAAGGAACAGGTTTTCTGAATATCCTCATTCGCTTTAAATTACCATCTGAAATTCCATTGTTATGGAAAGCAGTTTCAATCTGAAGTACAGATATATAAGACGCATTAGACAGTATTAGACAGTTGGATAATTGTGTATCTAAAATACTTCAATACAACACCAACAAAAACAGAATTAAAAGAAATACATTTTTCTGCATATTTGGCGTAGCACTAAATCTAACATCACGAATCTTATCACCAATTCATCTGATCTCGACAAGTTGTCAGAGGAAACAATTAATACACTAATTTCTTAGACAAAGTATTTAATTAATGGAATGTCATAATACGGGCTTTTCCTGGATTTTTGCCATTTCGTTTGCGGTGTGCCAGACGTCTGATCAAACGATGGGAAGATTGTTAGGTATAAATCCCAATAATCTGTATATGAATAAGTAAGTAAGGATGTCTCGATTAAGAACATAATGAGAACTAAAAGCTATTATTTTAATTTTGAGTATTCTTTCGTATACATATTTAGGTTTCTAACTAATTGTTTGTTTATTATTCTTCTGTTTAAAATGTATTACGTTTGAACAAAAACCGTTCAAGTGGAATTCTTTGACATACTCAAACCGATGGCATGATAAGCTCAAACGAAATGGGAGATTTTATAAAGAAATTAACATAAATCAAATTATTAAAGAACTTGGGGAAAGAAAATATTACTGTTTTATCACGTTGGATTCGCTTGTTGTTTAGTACAGAATAATGTATATGTATATTCTTTTTATCCAAATAGGTAAATTTGCTATACTCGCAAAATAAACAATTATTTTTATTTATTAATTCCGGGATGGTTCAATTAATCATCAAACTAACTACATAAATAATACAAATTACAAGCATTCAGGGATAATGATCGACTGTCTAAAAACGAAAATCTAGTGCAGAAAAAAAAATTAAAAGGGCCATAGTTTACTTATAAATGAAATTAAGAAGTTTAATTAAAGATTATTGAAAAAAACAAGATCCTTATAATAAACTTATGCAAGAAATGACATTAAACATCAAAAATCGACAAAGAGTGAATTATGCGATGACATTAAACTTTGTTAATTGAGTTATTTGAAACAACAATCAAAACGCTTTAATAAATTGAAGAGTTCTAAACAATATGGCGTCATTGTCTTCTTGTTAATTTGGAGGAAAAACAACATTAACTAAGTCAGATGAATCATCGTATTGCAGATACATGAGGTCAGCCGTTGGTCTTGAAAACCGACTGACCAATGCTGACCATGCACGTCTTTCGCAGCAACCCATATTACACAAGGGATATTTTTTGCCAGATTTTCAGTGGACTGCCTTGTACTTTAATCTGTAAATGGAGAATGGGGAAAGAAAGTGTGGCATATTGTATATATATTAGATCAGCCGTAGGTCTTGTCGGAAAACCGACTGACCATGCACACTTTTCACAGCAACCCATATTACACAAGGGAAACAAGTGCTACTTCCGCCCGCCATCTTGAACTCTGAACTGAAGCCTTCTGGTGCTCCTATGACAACCATAGACTGATGGCAACGCTTATGGTATGTCTATCACACATTACAAAGTCAAGTTGATGTCACATAAAAATAAAGAAACCATCTAAGATTTATATATGGGTCAAAATAAACGATAACTTTGTAAACAATTATTTATCAAGGTAGCCGAGCATTACCCAGAGGAAATTACTCAGATAATGTAAACACGCTTAAATTGAGTCGTATGCTAAAGATTTTATCTTGTCCATCTAAGGATCTAAACATAATCAGAACAGTGTGAAAAAATAGTTAATGACTTACAAGTTTCTCCAATGGTGTAAGTAAATCCTCTGTATCTGGATAAAGCTCCGGTTTTCTTTTCTCTATTTTATCCTGGTTAGGCTGAGGATCTTTTGATGGCTGTGTATCTTCCGTCATTTTTGAAGATTTCTTTTTCTCACTCTTCTCAGATGATTTGTTCGATAATAATTCCTTGTTGTTCGTTTTGTTCGTTTTAGCTTTTGCCTTTTTCGGTTTTGCCTTATCGGCTGCTATTTTCTCGTCCTTTTTCTTTGGTTCAAGTTTAGCGCGCGATGGTCCGTCACGATTCAAACCGTCAGATTTGAGTGTTATCAGCGACTTTACTCGACCAAACAGCTCCGGTTGTTTCTTACTTGCCATTTGCCGCGCGTCACAACAAGCAGGTTTTTGCAGACTATAATTGACATGTGCATGCAGAGTTAAACCTGGCCCCTTGTAGTCAACCTCTTGGCTTATTTCCGGAACGGAATCCTAGAGTTTTCATCGGTAGGCACCCAGATTTTGTTCTCCCGCCAAAATGGAAATTATGCTTGACACGTGCGGCAGACGACCAACACAGTGGCATAGTGTATGCGAATCTTCAGGTTTGTCATGCTTCAGGGCCGGTGAAGTCACACTGAATCAAAGACGTCAACTAGACAAATAGCTATTCTGCCTGTCTGTAGGGTGGCGTTGATCGGTCATTTACTGATATGAGCTGTTCACATCCTTTTGTTGCACAACTTTCAACTCCAAGCATGCTACATTCTGTTCTGTGTAACCGACAAATGTTATTAATTTGTTCCTGAAGGCACCAGTGTTCATATAACATTTAATTAACCTGCTTATATTCTTCTTATTTTTGATACATTTTGCATTTTCTTCTATGCCATCTGGTCCTCACAATATGTGACTCCACAACGAGGCACCTGACTCCTGAAAGCGCAGTTGTGGAGCAAATTATGTTGAGAATCCCCTATCTAGACTTCAAGCCTCCATCATCGGAAACATGATCTAGAAAAACTGTTAGTGTTCTAATTCCTAAGTATGAACTTTATACGGGTGTGGTTGATGTTAATGCATTTTCATGTAAGTCAATACTAAGTAACAAAATAAAATCATAAACAAAAACAAACCCTATATATGATATTAATGTATTAAGTATCGCATGTAACCTACAGATAAGTATAAATACTATCAAATGTTATTTACAATTTACACAACATTCGGAGCATAAACATAGGAAACTCATGTTCATGAGCAGCTACGTTAGTCATGACATTTGTCAATAAAATCATAAGGGACAAATGTATGCAAACATTGCCAAAGAGATTTAAGTCAAATTCCGGATCAAGGTTTAACTTGAAAGATATAAAGTGACCTTTTAAAATAAAGTTCATTTGATTAAAGAAAGCTAAATCATCATAAATATTTTTGATTACATCCTTTCCAGGGATCAATCCCAAATGAAAATATGTCAATATCACACTGTCAAATGTGCGATGTAATATAATAGAGTAGTAGAGGTTTGCAATTTAAAAAAAGAAAGTAAGTTGGAAGAAAGATTGGTTGAAATTAGCTATATTTTACCTTTATAATTGTATCTATTTTTACGTAATTACCAATTCTTCCTATCCAATGGTTTTAGTTGCCCATCAGCTTATCAGCCTTGCCACTCGACAGAAATGTATCTATGGGTATTCTATAGTCAATGATATCTTCCGAATAAAGTACAACAAGAAATTAAGCACCATAAAACAAACATAAAGTCATATTTGGGAAGTTTTACTAAGTCATTCCACTGTCATTCCATGGCAAACGTCACAAACGTTACCAAAGTGTTACATGTCCTTGCTCTTGAATTTCAATAAGAACTGGATTTCTTCAAGATCTTTAGCTACCCTTGAAGAACACTCAGGTACATTTAAATTCAAGGGAATGATCATGTTACCTTGTGGTAAAGGTTGTGACATATGCCATGGTTTCATTAGTGTACTTTATAAACGTATCCTATTACTTTAAAGCAAATGCCAATTGAAGCTTTTTTTTTCTGTACAAACAAACTAATTAATCAGTCAAACGTGACACTTCTTTATGCAGAGAATAATACTTTGTTCATTCATTAAAAGTTACATGTTTTTAAAATTTGACCTACGGATATTCAAATTAACACACCTTATGTATCACATAAATAAGATATCAGGAAATGAAGATAAAAAGAAAACCCCTTGAGCAGCATAATCTTCCGATGATCTTTCAAAACAAGTGTCTCTAGCAATAGCTTCAAATTTAAATAGTCTAGACTTCTTACTATACACTACGGTAGCCTAATTGTTGTTATAATTCTATATACGAGCATAGACTGCAGCACCAGCTTCTAATAACAATACTAGGCAATAAAGGAACTACTGAAAATTTCCTTTTTTTTTTGTTTTTCAAGTATGTTCTTAATGAAAATATCCTTTTGTCCGTTACAGTGTTAGTTAAATATGTAAATGAACGGCGGAACTCCGCTTGTCATTTTTGTTCCTTGTTAGTAATTGTTTTATATGTAAATAGCAAAGAAACAAAACTGCATTATATGAAATGATCTAACTTCCAATCCCTAGATCTGTCCATTCATTTCCCTTGGTACAAATTTTCAGCAACTTGTTAAACCCTTAATCAATTAGTGCTTAATACCAAACGGAAGGAATAACCACCATCCATACAAATCTCTCAAAGACAAATATTTCATGACAAACTTGATACAACGTGATCTCAAGGGTGGTGTGGGGATGACAGATAGATATCATATTTTTGAAAAGGAAAATATTTGTAAATATAATTTTATCTAAAACATAAAATGAATAATACCGGTACAGTAAGAGATTATTATATTCAGTTACGTTTGCTCATGCTACAGTAGTTTTCTAGTTTTTATTGAGAGTATTGACATCATGCAGATTATGTTCATATGCATAAAAGAGGTAGACCCTGACAAAGTAATATTGATCCTTTACATGTTTAAAATTATATTCTAACATTTACAGGCCTTTCTTAACTTGATGTGTCTGTTTTTTAGTGGTAGGGAACAGACACCAGTTCCCCCAAATATCATTTTCAATTGAAGCGAAAAAAGTACACCCAAATTTTGTGACGTAGCTTTTGAAAACTGACTGGCAAAAAAAAATAAAAAATAAAAAAGGTCTCTCACAGATCATTTTGACAATTTTTTGACAAAATGTCTACCTATTTTTCTCTCCTCCCCTTTCTTTTTATTGCCCAGATCCCCGAATGGGTCTTTCCCCCGACTGACTCACCCAACTGAAGGGTACAAGCCCCCTGTCCCCCACCCCATTTGGGCACGCCACTGCTAACTTAAGTCCATGTTGAGTATCATGTACACACGGACCTTTCACTATATGAACGTGATGTAAATTTACATTTTAAAACATTTATGATCCGATATTTTATTTGTTTAATTATTTATCCTATGATATAATGTATAATGAATAATGACGGTTTTTATGACAGCACATGGAGACTCGGACTTCATACGTATTTGCAAATATTTGAATTTAATTTTGATTGTAATTTCGAAATCATATAAAAATATATAGATCTGCAAACACCAATGAGTGCATCAAAATGACATCGTTATGAGCATCTGACTAACAACCCCTGGTAAAGTATGCCAACTCAGACTTTGGTAGCGAACTGTAAAACCGATGTTTTCATAATTGTTATCATTGCTGTGAATCTCTTTCTGTGAACACATTTTTGGTAATGTAAACAACATAACACGCTCCCTTGTATTTCAGAAGAAACTGGAGATTTAAGCAATAATAATGTCTGGCCCAGAAAGAAGTCATCAGTGTAATGCTTCTAACTTAAAAAACAAGTATTGAGTTCAAATGTTCTGTCCGTGCATAACAATGCATTTTGTAATCCGAAGTAAAATATTCTGTTAACCCATTACTTATTCTATTCACTGGAGTCAATAAGTATAGATAATCCCTAAAAAGTACAACTAAAACCGCCAGACGTTTTTGCTTTAGTCGAAGACAATAGCCTATCCTATACTTTAATTGACAGACCTCTTTTGTGCGGTAAGATTAATTCGATTCTTCTTTTGTCATTTACAGTTTGTAAACTATTTGTAAGGGATTTGTAAACTAAATGTCTCTAAATAAACGATTTACACGTCTTTTACCAAATTTACCGATCTGAGCGTATCGATAATTGCAGTCATTAAGGCTACAGTCCCTAAATGGGTGCCGTTTGGCTGAATGTCATCTTTACTGCAAGTTTTTACCTACTTACACCTATCGGAATATCACAATTTTTGGCGTACATATGGAATAGAGACTCTAGTTTATACATGCAACTTTACTAGTGATTTTACGTCCATTATCAAGGTCAAAATTACGTCAATAGACTTCTTCGAAAAAGTGACGCCTATTTCGCCGAAATCTCGAAAATCTTGTAACTGCAACTAATGTTTATAAGGTTAATAAGGATGCCACTTGACGTTGGCTTCCATCTTGTTGATGCCTTTGGATCTTGTCTCAAAACTAGCTGAAAGATTATTGTTTTCAGTGCTTCAGGCTCAATCAATAAGTAATGTTTTTGTTTTTCGCAAAATATAAATTAGGGTCCATATGCTATAAAGTGTTGTTTCTATATAAGTGGAAGTCTGTGTTTACAAAAAAAAAAGAAAAAAGAAAAGAAATATTTTAGTCTATGAGATTCTATACGATAAATGTAACGGATGCTTGGTTTTAGAACACTTGAGAATTTTGGACACATGGTGTTCAATTTTATATTTCTTTTCCTCAAGAGAAAAACATCCAATTATTGTCAGAAACTACACTACTGGATCCCTCTTGTGTTCAAAAACTATTACAATTGAACACCAAAATAAGTGTTAACTGGAGGTGTTAAAAGGGCATCAAGGTGTTCAATTTCATTAATGTCAGGCGTTAAAGCAAAATGTTGTGTTTTTAATTTGTTATTACCTCTAAAATTGTAAATTGCACATGAATTTTTCTATCTTTTTTTTTGTTTGATTGACTGAGTTTGACAGATATTGATGATTAACCTCTAAACGGTTTGGCCCAACGTTGTATACTTTTTCTGATATGGCCATTTACTGATCGAATTCAAATAATTTCACTCCAATTCCACAGGTATTTGTATAGGAAACTACACGAATGCACCAATTTGTGCATTTTCTTTATTACAGAACAAGTTCAGAGAAATATATGCGTATGGACAATCAGGATTCTTCATATTATAGGCAAATCAAAAATGTATTGGACAATGTAAACAGAAATCCAGAGTGCAGGGTCCCATTGATTGTAAATGTAACCCTTACCCTGGATTTTTGTTTTCATTGTCCAATAAATGATCATTTTACCTGTAAACTGTTTTAATTCAAATCTATTTTGAACAAAATCTTATAATATCGCTTTAAATGTTATAATGTTTAGTTTCACAAAGGTTCATAAAACTTCACATTATTGTTCAAAGATATTTAATCTATATAGAATATAAATGAGCCATCAAAGATCTCGATAATGGAAAAAGTTATAAAAAACTTGTAAGTCAGAGAAATTCAATACTGGTGCAAGTATTACAGCAAACATATTTTCATATCTCTATTATGCCACATTTAGTTCTAAATGGACCTTGGCATGCAAGTTAAGTTAGAAAACGCGAATAGTTATTAACCTTTTGAGTCTTTTCGGTTTTCTAACATCATTAAATCATTTGAACAGACAAACAGCATTGGTATTTTTGCAATTCACTGATACAGAAATGCATGTATTAACACAGGACATTCTTGATTTGCCAAGCTCACATATCGAGGAAACTTTTGACATTTAACATTTTCAAAAGGGCGTTGTTTTTGGCAGAAAGTAATTTATATCTTGAAATAAGGTATGTGATACACAAATGTGAACACAAATAAAGCAGATTTAATGTGTACATTTTTGATCATACCCATTAAAACATTAATCAAACATGCAGTCTTTTAAAAGAGGTTCTCAAAATATGATCAAAATAATGTAGGCTTTGTGTCACGAATTCAGGTATAGAGAATGGGTGAAATTGTGGATGAAATCGTATAAATTGATATCTGTAGAATGGATTCCAATTGACATTTAACAAATATTTGGTCACACTGTAACTCGTAACTCAATACAGAAGCAAATTACTTCATTACAAATGTTGTTTATTTAAAAGTATATAGCCCCCCCTTCATATATTAAAGGGTCAAATTAATGAATTAGGCCTACGTACAGTTATAAAGATATCATGAAATCAATTATGGTATCATTTTGCATCTACATTTACACCATATAAGACATTTGTTCCACACTGTATATCCACTTTTTTGTGGTTTTTCAACGATCCTTACAATCAAAGCTTTACAATAATATATGTGTGGTGCTCTGGTAAAATGAGCGGAAAGTCGCGATTTTCAAAATTGAGTTTATGACATATTCTTATTCTCTATAATCTCTGCTTTCGAATGATATATAATATGTCATACTTTCCTTCTACAATCTTCATTTAAAGATCGAAATACAAGACAGTCCACTTAAAATCTTGCAGTAACAAATTGTCGCAAATAGATTTTAAAGTTACTGATTACTATAGTGTATAATAGCAAAACGCGATCAATAACCCGTCAATAATTGCACTTCCAGGCATAATTGACCTTCAAAACGTCAGGTATATGTTAACACCTATACATTAATGCGTTTTATGTCAAAAAAAGAAATTTGATCTTTGCACCATATTTTTACTTTAGCAGCCATTTGTTCAAAATCTTCAATCGCGACTTTCCGCTCATTATGCCAGAGCACCACACATAACTTACTGGGACTTAAACACAGGAAATACTATGCATTAAAAAGGAAGGACATGCAAACTCCACTACTTCAGTGTGTAACGCAGATTCGTCCCACCTCATAACAAACGCCTGTAACATCATTTTGTCTACGACATTTACTATCAAAGAATGCCTTTATAAATTAGTCTTTAAGTTTTAAAAGGGTTTTGCAGACAAGACCAGTTGCAACTTTAACTCTGTAGAACAAGATCATGAGTTATTATCAGTGTACAACCTATGGTATACAACGGGCATTTGCTACACCTGTCAAATACTATCACAACATGTGGCGTTTTTTCTCTGCCGAATGTCATACTCAAATATGTTTGTCACTGTGCTGGAATTATTCCCAATGTTATTTAGAAGTCTTCCAAATTTGATTTTGATATTTTTTTTTTCAGTGTACTGTGCTCATTATTATGACACTTACCATACTTCTATCTAATTGACAGTATGCAATACTATATGTAAACATCATGTCAGAAAGTAGCATAGCTCAGCATTCATTATTCTAAAAGGATCAACGTCATGGTCATGTTTTCTGAATGAACAATGGCAATGTTTATAGATGAACTGTCACATAAGTCTTTTGACTATAATAGACCACAGTAATTGCTGAGGTTTCAGATGAATAATGTTCATTAATTCAAATTGCTAGTAATCAAACAAGGCATTCTACTCGTATAAAGCGAAAATTATGCATTTTATAGTGCATTTCCATTTTCTTTGAAAGCAATTACGTTTTCCCCCCATCACACTCCGAAATAAAATAAAACTAGCCATTTAACATTTTGACATGCAAAGATAAATGGAGCGGTCGGTATTGTATAGGTCAGGGTGCTCAACTCTGACCAACTCTGACTGCCACCTTCGCAGTTTTGAAGAATGCCGGTCCCGTTTGACACCTGAATTTAGAGGAGCACATGCGGGAGTACATGAAAGGGGCGTTGGAATTAAGCCATTGTAGTTGTAGTTGTACCCGGGAGTTGTACCCAGAAGTTGTACCCTTAAAAGTACAATTTGTACATTATGGTAAGGAAATATAGACCCAATATATCATGTTTTGTTTAGGGAATCTTGAATATCTCACTTTCTCTACTCTCTCTCACCATAACCAAGGATATCATCAAAATGATACGTGGGTGTCAACGGAAGACCATGAGGTTGCAGTGAAGAACCGCAGCATGAAGACGTTCCTCATATAGGTACAGATAAATAGTCCATGAAACTTGATCGGTAAGGTAACGATAGCAATCAATAAGATGTTAACAGATTTCGTTATCATCTAAATCACTTAAGGCTACAGTCCCTAAATGGGTGCCATTTTTGCCAACGGCATCTTTACTGCAACTTTTTACCTACTTACACATATCAGAATAATACAATTTTTTGCGTACATATGTAATAGAGTCTCTAGTTTATACATGAGACTTTAGTAGTGATTTCACGTCCATTATCAAGGTCAAAATTACGTCAATAAACTACTTCGAAAAATGTTTTGCCCGAAAAACCGGGCGTGAATTATGACTCTAAGTTCGCCCTGTTTGAGCTGTGAATAGCCTGATTTTAGTATCTACATTATCTACATTTTGTCTGATAAACGCATTTGCATAATTTACTTACAATTTGAGCATTCCAATGAGGCAAAAATTGCAATTTTTATGTAAACAAAAGAAAAATACGGCATTCTAATGTTTATGTTTTAGATTTTAGTTCACCATCTCAACGCTGCCTTGATAGCTCAGCGGTAGATCTCTCGCTTCGTAATGCATGACTAACCCCCGCCATAATCCATGGTTCGAGTCCCCGCAAAGGCAGTGGAAATTATTTATCTTTTCATGATTGAAAAATAGTTAGGATTCACATTTTCCTTATGGATTCCTCGTACCCTTAAATATTTATACAGTGTTGTCTGGCAAATATCAAGAATATGTTTAAAACGCCAATGCAAGAAAGGAAGTACAAAAGGAAGAAGTCTTTGAATATGTGGAACGTTCAGCAGACATAAAGACGACGCTGCATTGACTAATTTAAATTATTATCACTGTTGGTTAATTGAATTTTACACAAATGATACGCAATTCTGTTGGTATTGAAAAAACAGCTAAAATCTCTTGAGACAAATGCTGAATTTTTCAAAATGAAAAATATGACACATTTGATATAGATCTTATTGAGAAAAACATGTTGTGTTTTAAAGTAACAACGATTGATACGACAGGGACTATGGCAGTGATATATTTTGTTAATATAATGACTAAGAACTGACAAAACGTCAAAGGTCTCATAAATAAAAATGTCTGAACGCTCAAGAATAGTAGCTGGTGAGGTTCAATATTATTTTTGCGAAACAATGAAGCAACAACAAACTTGTGTTTAAAACTTGAATATCTATAAATCGTTTTGAAAAATTGCACATTCAAAGTTAATTTCCTCACATTTTACAATCTACCGAGATTACGTTAGATCTTAAAAGTGGCATTAGTCTTTGTTACCGCAGCAACCGTTCCACACTATACACACCTCACAGTGCTTTGGTTAGTCTTCACCAGAGAAGACTAAGTAACACGCTTTGCTGGTTAAGTAATATTGACATGGGAGACGATATGAATTTGCATCACGAATGCAGTTGGCGCGGGTAGTTCAATTTCATGCCATGACCCTTGTGAATAGTGTTAAATGGTTGCCGGAGGAATCATCTGATTATGAAAGAAGCTTGTTAGCATATACCTATTTTGATAGTGACATTGTTGAACATATTCATAAGGAATGACAATTAAACATATTCAAGGTCTTAAGATTAATCCAGTTGAAAACTCATTTGTTTTCCATATTGTTTCGATATTCCATTATGCAGTCTTCCCCAGTGGATTATGGTGGTACTTGATTCACAAAAGTCCATGCTAGGGAAACAGGTTGACGATTTGGCATCCGGAAGAAAGACCATATGGCCGAGACCAGTAAAACCACCAACCAAATCTTTAGGTGCGCATCACTTACTATGGACATTAAATCACCAGTACCACCACAATCCATTGAGGAAGACAGCAGAATAGAATGTCGAAACAATATGGAAAACAAATGAATTTTCAACTGGATTTAACTTAAGATCTTAAGAAAATTGGACTATGACAGCAGAAAGGACTGTCGTAACCGCATTGAAAAGAACGAGTTGAAAAAAAAAATTGAATATGTTTGATTGACGTTCCTGATGAGTCTTTCAAAAAAGACACCGTGTCTAACATACAGTAGGTATGAGAATGTAGTTTGCATTTAATTTGAGATCCACATTGTGCGGTCTAGGCTTTGTGCTTCAGTATGGATTAACTGTGTAAGAAACATTTACTTACCAGTAGCTCTATAGTTGTTTCTGGCATGATGAATACTTATCTGAAAAGACAAAAAATACACCATTTATTGAAATAACATAACATTGTTTA